>CAJQUW010005388.1:0-102282 GCA_907163375.1 Prostheceraeus crozeri | reverse complement strand
TGACTACCTTCTCTATTAAACTTCTATCTTTTAACTCCACTTTAGTTCTAAAACCTTTTCCTCGTACTCTAAACTTTTACTATATTCATATTTACTACATTCTATATGTTTTCCTAACATTAACTTTAAACCTATTTCTATAATCTTCATCTATGCCTCTTCCTAACTCTTTCACCTCTTATCTTCCTAATATTCTTTTACACACTTCCGACTAATTAATATACATGACTCTAATACTCTTTACTAACTTCGTTACATCACACATTTCTAATTTATACTCTTCGATTACTATCGACTCTATTACTCTACTAAACTATGTTTCACTACACCATTCTTTTCTAATTACTTTATGACTACTCTGACCTATATAATTCTTCCATTTTAATTTTCAACTTTTTACTTACCTTTACATACCCCTACTTATATCTCTTAACTTCTTCTTTAATCATTACTATTTCTCTAATCCCCTACTCATCTTATTTTACACTTATCCCTATAACCTCAAATACTTCTACTAATCTTCACTTTGACTATTTTCCTTCTCCAATGAACCTTAATCTCTCATCTAAACTCTCCTCAAATCTCCCTAATTATCATCTCTCATTCTCACAATTACTTACTCTCATACCTAATCTCATATCTTTATCTATGCCGCTGACCTCCTATTACTGAATCCATTCTTCTCTACTTTAACTTTACTTTACTTCTACAATAACTAAATTTTTTTATAACTGACTCCCTTATCCGTCTACCTACAATCACTCTACGTTTTTCATATACCATTAATACACTCAACTTTACACATATCTATTCACTCACCTCTGATTAGTCCCTATGCCACAAAATATAACCTTACTTTTACTCTCTAACTGACAATCCACATCCCCTATCTTATACTACTATATTACATTACACTTTTCTAACCTTCTCTACCTAACCAATTTCACATTTTCTCTCCACTCTTTCCTCTTTACCATATACTCCTATCGATAACTACAATACTTTTTAATATAATCTTTTTCCTTTCTATCCACTTATTTCTCTACTACTCTCTACTATAAAACTTCAATATGACACTAGACTTTCCCTTTATCATTCTCTCTCCTCTTGCCCACCATCAACACCCTACTCAACTGGCATTCTACTTATCACTTAAAATTCAACATAAATGACACATCTATAACCTTGCCATCCTAGACTCTACTCCTCTAATTTTTATAATCCTTCTCCAAGAAACTCCTTTAACTACTACTACTAAAGACTACAATTCCAATCTAAAAAACTTCACAAATTTTCATATCATATTACTTCCCAAATCTACCACCTACTATACCACTCTACTACTACTAAGACCTCCTCTCCTCACAGACCTCAACACTCGTCTAACTCACCTTATTTCCTAAAGCTCTTCTCCCTAACTATTTTCTACACTCTATCTTAAAAACGTACCCTAATCTCTACTAACTTTTAAAGCTCTATTAAGACTATAAAACTCATAACCTCTAAAAGCCACTAAAAACAACTACTTCTTTTACATTCATACTTCTACCAAACTACTATTACTTGAACTACCTTCTACATCTCTCATCTTTCACTCTAAACTATAAATAAATCTATCTACCTATATATTACTTATGACCAAACATACTGATCACCACCTATCACAAAAATAATTTCTACTCTCAACTTTTGTACATTCTCTCTTACTTTCTTCATCTCCACTTTCTCTTGACTCATATCTTTAATACATTCCAAACCTTTTGCATTATCTACACTCCACCTTCCATCTACCTTTTCCTATTTGACAAATCCTTAACCTTATCTACACTCCTTATCTTTTTAATACATCCCTAACACCTATACTTCGCTAGACTACATATAATCTACATCTCTCACTTACACATAACATATTTCTACCTCTTTACTAACATCCTTATCACCTCCCTTACCCACCCCTAACTTCTATCACACACACTTCCTTTCATCCTATAAACAAGCTTACCTATATATATCCTCAACTAATTTACCCTACTGAACTCCTATCTCATAAATCTTACATCACTTAACTCTCCCTCACTTTTCAGACTTAAAGACTCTCTAACCAACTTCCAACTTCTCATATCACTCCAATACCTCTCATTTATTACCAAAATCAACAACTAAAACAAAACAAACCCATCCACACTTATCCACACACAAACAAACTACATCAACAAAAACACTATACAACACACACTCTCTTTGCTCACTGACTTTCATTCCCACCCTTCAGCTATATCAACTCTACTACCTTACATACTCAACTCTAAAATGCCAATCACCACTTTATTCCCTATACACAATCCCTATAAGACTTCCCATACTACACTGACTCACCACATACTATCCTCCCATACATTATCTATACTAACTACCACAACAAACTTACTCTATCACCATACTCATCTCTTATTTATCAAATCCATCTTCACTACCCCCTTCAATACTACCAACTATCATGACAACACACAATTTTTCATTTTTCATCATTCTCATCTAACTATCACTCAAACCTCAGACTCTCAAATCTATACCTACCAACAAAACATGAAGTACCTTCCACCATCCCCACTGTTACTGACTTCTTAACTAGCTGCTCGTACAAATTCTTAAAACTACTTATTGACTCAATGTGCCATCTCATCTTACTATTTTATTATCACCACACTTTTAAAATTCTTCTACTCGACATTATTTCTACAATATAATCTACTCACACCCAACTACATCCTACCAACATTTCATCTCGCACTTCACTAAAATTACTCTTACTAACATAACTCAATATCTCCTACTTATTTCTTCATCATTCTATCTTCATATATTACCATCAACATTATATTTATTACTCATATCAACTCCTTATACTCCCTCACTTATTTAACTACTACATTAAATCTTCACTTACAATTTCTCTCAATTAATACTACTCAACTTTACTATCCTTATCTACATAGACTATATCTACTACCTTACTCTACCTCATTCAATTTCCTAGACTCCTCTCACTCTGTAACTAGCTCACTATTTTACTACCTCTAGTGCTACTAACTCAATTCTACTTTCTCATACCTATTTCACATCTCATTCTTCTATTCATTCAGACTAACTCCTCACTCTATAAGACTCTAATAACTCTTGACTCTTCTTTTCTTAATCATATAATTATTCTTATTACCTTTAAATCACCTAAAATACTTTTTTCTTCTCACCTCTTTCCCTCACTCCACTCTACGTTCTTAATCCTCTAATTAAAATGCTTACTAGCTCCTTATACTCATTCATTAATATCTTCTATATCTCTTCGTTACCAACTTGACTCATAAACTTCAATTACTGACTTACTTGACATACTTTCTCTACATTACAGTAATATTTACTCACATACTTTAAACTACTACCTCATCCGTTCATTCCTCTCCACTATTACAATCTCTCTATTTTATCAAACTTTATAACAAAACTCATCTTGTTTATTATCAATCCTTCTCTTATTACAACTACTACTCCAACCTTAACACTTATAAAATTCTATCCCATTACTTACAGACATATCTATGACTTCTTACTTCCATACGATCTTTCATACACTTTTATTTGACTTATATCTTCCTCCTCTCTTTTCTATCACACTACTTCTTTTTCTATATTATTAACTCTCTTTCAACAAACAACCTCATAACTACTCCATGAACTATTTCTATAATCCTAAAATCATTACTACTACTATTGCACTAACATTAAATATCACTCCTTCCTATCTCGCTAACTTCATTTCTAGACTACATCACTATAACTTCTCACTACCAACTTATACTTACTACTTTCTTTACTATAGTCCACACTCTCTACACTAATATCCTTAGACTAACTTCTCTTAAATACACGTATCTTAACTCTCTTAACTACTAATTTACTATCCTCTACTAAAACCAATCTACTATACCCCCGCTATACTTCTCTAACATAACTTCCAATATTCACTCAACACTTACCTCCTTTTTCTACACTCACATAGTACTAACTCTACCCATCTTAACTTATTGTCTCCTACTAAACTATACTACTTAGATTTTACTCTACAAACTTTATCTTAACAATCTCTTCTCACTCCTACTCACTACTTTTCTCCAATTCAAATCTCTCACTTATACTTACTCCTACAATATCTAACTACTTATATTGTCCCATGACACTCACATATTCTCTTACCCAACATTTTTTATCTGGACTCTCTACATAAATACTATGACCAACCTTCTAACATCATGACTTCTCAACTACAATGTCACTTTTCCATCTACTCCTTCAGACATTCTTCATTCCTATTTGACTTTACTTTTTTCTTAACTATTACCCATCCCTCTTCTAAATTTACTACTTCTACTTCTGCATTCTAATACTCTATAACCAATCTCCTCATTCAATTCCTACTACTTATACATCCTGACTATTTGATTGATAAACATTAAATCTATTATATCTCACTCTCATCGTCTCTAACTCTCCTGTCATATTACTTTTTTTCTATCTCTTTAAACCATTTACATCTCACGACATCTCCTTATCTATACTTCTAACTTACTACTCATCTGAATTCCTCCATACTTCTAATGTCTTCTCTTCATCCACCTTTTACTTCTTTTCTCTCTTCCTCTTAATCTTCATCACTCGACTCCTAATACTATTCACACCTCCTCTAATACATCTCAAACACACACACACTAATTACTAATAACACAAGACATCCTCATCCAAATATAACTTCACATCAACACACAAAAACCTCTAAACTCATCACTCTACTCCTGTTATCCTCACCTACCAACTCTCCAATACAACTCCTCCTCATCTACTTATAAATACACCTCACTCTATTCTCAACTCTTACTCCTACTGACTACTCTCTACATCTTATTGACTCACTACTCTACCGACTCATAAACATACTACTTCGTCTGACATCTACCTAATTTAACTCCAACTCGAAAAAAATAATACTCACTACACTTACTACGTTTTGTAACCTATACACTTCATTCCTACAACTAACAATATACTGCTATTCACAACAATACATCATTATTCCATCAACCATCAAACTACTCAAAACAACTTACACTCAGATGTTCATAGATTCATTCGAAACTTCCTACCAAACTTAATACTACTTCCAACTTCTACTGCCTCATACACTGCCCTATCTAACTCTACTACCTGAAACTCACCTTCATTCAATCACCTATTTTTACTACGACTTAAAGACAACAACTCAAGCCACATATGCCCTTATTCTCATTCATACTAACATTCATATACTCTCAAACCTAACACTCCTCCTAACTGACATCCTTTTCTGTCACCTACAATCTACTTTTACCCTCATCCATTGACACTATTTAAGTACTCTAACCATCGCTTCACTCTTCTTCCTTGCTTACCACTTAAGACAAATCTATCACTACTATTCCAACATGCCTTTTTTTTGATTCGACTCACCATCTAAAGGGACCCCCCACCATATAAATATCGACATTCACATTCTTCTTAACAAACAACAACCTCTTTACCCAGACTCTCACTCACTCCATAAACTCGATCAGAGACACTTTATCATAGCTTACTCCTAAACACTAACCCTACGACTGCTTTTCTTCTATTCACTACTTCTCACATTTAAACACTCACCCTCACCTGACAACTCGCTAGAAACATAACTTGACTCTATCATTCTATCTCTAACTACTACTACTCAATAACCACTTAATTCTAAATGCCTCATTACTTTATCTTACTAACATGAGACCTATATCAATTCTTTACTCTTATATTTACATCAATTCATTTCCTTCAGCACTTTGACTCAAAACAACAACATTAATTCACCCATCTATAACTCTTTTAATCATATCCAATCTCTCAGGACTATTTCTAGACATTACTTTTTCTCTATTCTTCTCACACACATATCCTAACTAGAACTACCATTCTTACACCTTTTGACTCTCACTCAACTTCAATTTTCTATTCCCTAACCTCACACTCCTCTCATCCCGCCATCAAACCTAATACTTCTACTATAATACATAATCACAATATCTACTCCCTTAAACATTTTCCTACCTTATAACTCTGTTTACTATCTGACAAACACGTACTCCTATCACAACTACTAACATTATGGACGAAACACTTCTATTGCCTAATTATCTCATTATTGTCACCAACTACTTTACTACACCTTACCCTCTCTTCCTAGCATTTACTTCTCTTCACTATCACCATTTAGACTACTCTCTTAATATACACATCGTATTACCTCTACTATCACCGACTTACTCTCAAATTTATTTCCACCATTTCAACAATCTACCATAACTACAATACTCTTTACCTCCAACAGTCTCATCACACTCCCCCTTTATTTCTCTAACTCACACTAATCTCGACCGATCTATCTTATCAAACACCTCTCACATAATCCCTCACTCTCAATCAAAGACCACTAAAACGATCCTTTCCTATCCCTTCTTCAAAACTCCTTCAAACAAAATAACTCAGACTACTTCATACTAAAACACTTTCAGAAAGCCACAAACGACTAATCCACCATCACAAATCAACCAACCCTACACCAATCAACCCACCACAACATCACAGCTCTCCACTCAATCCTACCTCTCATAAACAACTAACCACTCCCTTTTTACACATATATTCTCACACTTCTCTCTCCACCAACCTTCTAAACTCTATCACCACAAAACCAAGCCAACAAACATACACCACCCAACCACACACCACAAACAACCACAAACACACCATAACCATAATTCACCCCTCTAACTAAAACCACCTACAATCACCTCAAACAATACAACCATCTTCAACATTTCTACCAACATACACCTATAAATACTAATACTACCTAACCCAACTAAACTCGACCAACACATAAACTAAACATAACATTACCTCAATTTATTATAACTACTTCTACACATTTACACCAATAAATCACCAACTACTAGCTCTTCACCACTTCAAACATACTACCTTTCAATAACAACTTAACAAAAACCTCACTACTAACTAGCTCCCAAAACCCGTCGAAACTAACTTAACAATACATTTCAAACTCAACAATCAATATCAACTTACCATCTCACTCACACCTATGACACTCAACCCAATTTTAATCAATCCTCTCACTAAAATACATATTTTACTAACGTCTCTCTATACTTCATATCTAAAAGACACCATCTAACTCATAACTTACAACATCTCACACATCAAGACCAAACATCTTCTCCTTTCTACTCTCTTCCCCTCAACTCATCATTACATTCATTCTTCTTAGACTACTTAACATACTTAAGTACAACAACAACTACAATTGCAAAATACACCTCGACTCTATCTCACCTACTATATCTACTACATTCTTACTCTTTACCTCACTAAAACACTACTCAACAAACATCTATATCCTCTTAACTTAACTATCCTTTATAACCGTTTCCTATTTCGTATCACATTCATCTACTACTCTTAATACTCCATTATTCATAAAAAAACTCACATGACTCTAACGATCAATATCTTATCTTTACATCTTTATCTATTTAATCTCTGACTCTACTACTGCTGACAAAATCTAACTAGTTTATCCTAAGACTTACTACTACTAACTACTCACTCACCGCCTTCTATCCTTTTCACTCTTAACTTCTACATTCTATTTTTCTACTTACAAAACAGACTATCTCTACTTTTCTCCTACTCTGACTCATAACTTAATTATTACCTTCTTACTAACTTCAACATTCTTATTAACACTATTACCTATTATATATTCCATTTATCTAATTCTATTCTCTCTTCCTTTCTTTTCTAAAAAACTCATTACTAAACTCTTCACAATCTTCTATCTTCCATAACTTTCATACATATCTACTTCTCTATACACCTACTATTCTTCCCTTAAACTTTTTACGCTTTCACTTACACAATTACCTACTACTCACCTCTTTATCTCTACTCTTCTATACTTCCTCATCCTTATACAATTACCTATAGCAACCTTAACCTAAACCGACATATCTCACTTCATTATTCTTCTCATCCCATACGCTTCCTACTCTCACTTATGGACATCACTAGACATATCATTACTTTCTCTCCTACATATCTTACCTCTTGTAATATTTCTAAGGACCTATCTTATCCAAATAATACATTTATACTAAAACAAATTCCTACTCATTTCCACTACTTATACTTTAACTTTACTTTTCTTCTTCCACTCCATTCACCACAACTTCTCATCCTCCCAAATCAATACTGCTTCAATACAACTCATCACTTCCTAGACGCTACTTCTATTTCTCTCTAATACTAAACCTACTCACTCAAACTCTCTAATATCCTCTATCCTATAATTACTATGACATATTTCTACTACTTTTATTATTACTTCTAACTACTTTATTCTAACATACTCACTAAGACTAAAGACTTCCACACCTCACTCTTTCATTACTTTCCATATACTTCATAACTTTCCTATCTACATTCATTATTCTTAACATTACTATCTACTAACTTAGACTTCATCCCAACCTTTACCTTGACAAACTCTTCCTCTCTTAAGGACTACAACGACAGAACAATTACCGTACTCTACCATCCTCTCACATCCTCTTCACTTTTACACCCATAAAAATACACAACTAACAGACTCATTCTAATACTACTCATCTTATCTATCTTCGACTTTACTCATTCCAAATACTGACTCAACTCTCCATACCAACAATTCTCCAATACAAAACTCTACCTACTACTAACTACTATTATTCTCCCTCCCTTCCTACTCTTTTAACTTTCTTTCTACTACACTTATTGACTCCTAGACCTACCTTACTATATTCCAATCTATACTACTACCTAATAATCCTCACCATTCATCATATGAACTACCATTACCTACACCTCTCACTATTACTCATGCACAACTATCTTCTTATACATCTTCTTTACTTATCTCTTTCCTGTCCAACTTTGATCCTTTATAATTTGACTCTTTCTTCACAACTTGACTTAAATTCTCCTGACATCTCCACTCTTCTCCATGACCTGAGACATCTATCTAATAACATTCCTCTGTACGACTTACCCTACTATAGCAACTCATACTTGCACTTTCTATATAACTCTAATTTCCTTACTCTTTTAAACATTACACACTGATTCTAAACTTATCCCCATATCTTCAATTAAACACATACTCTCTTTTTCTATATCTCTAATTACACTCATTTCCTTCTAATCACTCTATACTAAATCCTAATTTATAAAAACTTTTACTACCTTACTTCTACTTTTTCTCTTAATGACTGTTTCACCAAAAACTATCTTCTTCTACCTACACTAATCTCCACTCTAATACTATTCCCTTAAAACTTCAACCTTACTTACTAATCCTCACTCTTAATTCAACTTCCTCTCATGCTTTATTCGACTACATCCTCTATACAAACTTCCTTTCCCTCTCTATACTGAACCTAGCATTCCTAAACCTCCACAGACTCAAACTTAAGACACCCATAGACTCCTTTCTCAACTTACTCTACCTCTACATACCTCCCTTTCTAACGACAATAACACACATTAAACTTCTACTTTAAAACACAAACTACATACATCCTACACTAAGCTAAGACATTTGACTCTCAAACTCCTCTACTACCAACCAACACATCCATAAAACAACAACCTACTAACATCACTCCATACTATAACTAATACCAAATCTCCTATCATTAGACTATACTTAAATCACTAAATTCACACTCATCTAACCCACAATAACAACATCCATACCGATTGTACCTGCCATAGTTACATAACTTAACTCTCTCTACTTCTCATACACATGACTACCACCTAACTCAAAGACATCTCTTATCCTACTCTACTCCCTTATAAACTCTCTCTATCCACTCTCTAACCTCAACTTTATACTTTATAACTTGGGGGGGGGGGATTACTCACCAATAATACCTACTTACTCAAACATCAACATTCTCTATTAAACCTACCCAACTACTCCATCTTACTCTCACCTATTAATATACTCCATCTATCCATAAACTATCTAACTTCGTAGTCTCAAATACCCTTCTCACTTTTCTCAATATACTCAAATCACATCATACAAATTGCAAATCTGTAATTTCACTTCTCTCCTTCTCATATTCTCATGCCACTATACAACTTTCTATGATTACTCTAACCCATTTACTTCTTCTTACTCTCCAAACTATACATCATTCACATCTACCCTATCTAACTACGAATAACAAAACAATACAATACTCTACATCCTCTTCTTCAACCGACTATCCGTATTCTTTTATTCTTTGCACAACAACGTCTTGACACCTATCAACAGACATATAACCTTCACTACAGAACTTAATACATTCACAGACTCATCTACCACTATAAACTTACTACCCACTCCTCCATTATTTCTCATTACTCTCAACAATAAAACTACAACTTACCAATTCTCACTCAACCTTCTACAACCTCATAATAACTTCTCACTTACCTCTTTCCCTTCTAAATTCTTACTTCAAAATAACTTTCTCCTCTACTGACAGACTGACTCCATCCAATCAATCACTCTCATCACTATTCTTATAACTCCTTAACTACTTTCCTGACAAACTCTCTTACTTCTTACTTACCTACAAAAACTCTTCATTCTACTTTCATCCTATGACAAACCTTTACTTCTACTTTCACTATCCTCCTCTTTTGACATACACGAACTACCTCAACATTATATTCACCTACACCTATATCCTACCAATTCTCTTCTGACATACATCTCTATATACTTCTACATCTTTTATATCTTACACTTCTACACTCTAACATATAACTCACAACTCCTTCTAAACTTCTCTTCTCTTTCATTTAATGTCTTAACTACACTTTTTCCTCTACTCTCATCTTTCCTAATTTTCCTCCAAAATTACCCCTCTCACCACTCCATAACTCCCACTCATTCCTACTGACTTTTTCTGTACATTCTATCCTAACTTTAAACTTACAACTCAATCTTAACCACGTTTTCAGACGTTGCACACGACAAAATCAAAACCTTGACACCAATCACTAGACCCTAAAATCTATACCACATATATTACTTCAAAGCAAAACTACCTCTAAAATTTAACCAATTCTCATATGAACTAACCTTACCTCTATCACATTAAACACAACACAACACACTCACCCTACTACACCCTCTCTATTACAAACTCCAACAACTTCACTAAAAGCCTCCCTCTAACCTAACTCTACATACCATCAACACATATACACGCCAAACTCCATCCCCTACCTCTACTACTTCACCAAATTACTCTCTACTGACCCAACTCTATTCGTCTCTAAACACTCTAGAACTAATTACAACTATTCAAACAAATAAACACATAACATGTCATTCTCTACAGACAACCTCAGCTCATTTAAATTCCCAACTCTTACTCACTACTAGATACCTACAATCTCTGACTCACAACCACTAATCTCCTACCTACATATTTTTCCTTTAAGAAGCTTTCTAAATCTTCATACACAATCTCACTCAACACAATACAGACTTACACAACCTTTAAATCTCCAATTCCTTAATCAACAATCATGACAATCAATATGCGCCCTCTCAACAATCACCATAATCTCAATTCTATATAACATCTGACTAACACTTAATCCACACCCAACCACTATCTATGAACACATACCTACCTCCTAAATCATACTCCAAAACTAATAATTACTTTTAAAAAACCATAGACTCAAACTACAACACTACTACACCACACATAACCATTCTCATCCACTTCTTCTTAAAAACAATCCATATCGACACACATTTACACTACTGACTTCAACACACAATAAATCCTCTTTAACTTCTCTCCCCAGACTATGTTACCCCCTTTACCTTACATCTTTACCATCTTTTCTACTATACTCTACAAACCACCTTCCATCACTCTCACTCAAAAGTTATCAATTACTACTTTTTATCTCATTTACTCATCCATACCGAAATAACATTAAACTTACAACAAATATCACCCATCTCACACCAACACCAAACTCGACTGCTGCTCACAACATACAAATTTAACTCCCCCTACAACTACTTCCTTCAACCATTGACTCTAAATTCTCTACTCTTCACACGACACTCGACTTCCATTAACTCTTCTATCAAATCCCTTCATTACTAATACTATTCTTCTCCCCAAACAATTTTCCTTGACTACTTAGATACTATTTACTAAACCCACAAACAACTACACAAATAAACCTATATCCTTACTTTACATCATACTTAATCTTAGCTGACAGACTTATCTACTCTATCTAATCATCGTTCGTAAACTCATTATCAATCTTATTACACGACTCTCATAACACATTCTTACTATACTACCTTCATATTATACTAAACAACATACTAGACTATACATATACTTTATCATTAAGTCTTTACACTTCAATCCACAACTCTCTATACCTTTCAGACCTATCCTCATCTTACTCCTTACATCTTATCTGACACTTCATACTTCCTTACTTTTCATACTCTAATTTATATCCATTTTCGTCATATTCAATATATACCTATATTCTCTACCACTCACACCTATTCCATATGCCCAGACTCACACTTACAACCCCACTATACCACTACCATCCACATAATCTAACACACCCGACTGCAACCTTCTACCTTAATCCACTAACATACATCTAACAACACTCTAAGACTCCTTCTTTTATGACTATGCTTCTACTTCTACCTAATGACTCTACTTCCAACTAATTCGTCTCTCTAATGTATATCTTCTTAACAACTCTACATTATACAACACTACCAAATCCTCAAACAAAACCCACCGTTCCCCTTCATTCTTAAAACTCCCCAACCAACACAGCCTATAGTACACATATATAACAGACCAACATTACTATTTATAATCTCCCAATACATTCTCAATAACACTCAATAAACAAACAATCTCCATGACTAACTTTCCTACATAATAAATTCTACAATCCGACACACATCTCAACAAGATCCTTC
Organism: Prostheceraeus crozeri; assembly: GCA_907163375.1. NCBI lineage: Eukaryota > Metazoa > Platyhelminthes > Polycladida > Euryleptidae > Prostheceraeus > Prostheceraeus crozeri. The sequence goes on along the minus strand of CAJQUW010005388.1, from coordinate 89,057 downwards.
TGACTCCCTTCGCTTAAAGAACTACTCACCTCATCTTACTCCATCTCCTTCCACTCCTTAAACTACTTAACACGACAAATCTCACATTAACTACTCAAAATCCGAACTCTATCACACTCCTATCTCACTACTAATCTACTAATATATACTTAACTTCCAACTCTACACCTAACACTAGACAAAATACAATACTTTCAACATAACCCCTTAAATACCATCTTGACTAGACTATACCTATCCTTCATTCCCTAACTCCATTTATCCGAACAATCTTCCTGACAACTCACTTCTTACCCACTATTACCCAACAAACACCAATTAACTCTGACATCTTAACATAAGTCAACCCACTAATAACACCTCCTAACTCTAAATTACTACCATCAATAATCCACAACTTACTAAATACACTACTCGTCCCAGACTACACTTCTAATTTGCCTCCCATCCCCCCCCCATTACATCGACTTTCTCTATCACTCTGATTATACATCTACTCTATAAGTCTCTCTCCATTCCACCTTTCTCTCTATCTTCTTATCACTCACTCTCAAATATTTCTAACATCCCACATCTATGACTTAACATCTTTCCTACTACTCCCACTATCAACTATTAATATGGACTCACTTAACATCATACTTAAAACACACTCACCTTGTTTTAAATCTCTCTAACTATCCCTACTCCTCTTACAACCAACACCTTCCCATTATCCTATACTAAGACTTACTCTCATACAACTCTTTAAACTTAAACTACTAATAACTTCAATCTAACATGAACAAACACATCCTATATTACTAAATACATCATTAATTTAACCAACATCTTTAACAACAAAACACACCGCACTCTTAACCCGACTCTCTCTCCACCTCTTAACTAAAACAACACCAAACACTACACTCACACTTCAACTCACTACTCTCTAACTAACTACAATCCAGTAACTACAGAACCTACACACACTACCTTACAACTCCATCACCAAACCACACTAAACCTCTTGTCATCAAAATTTACTATCTACCTTATATACTCATTAAATACATCTACCACTAAACAATATAACCACAATTCACACAACTAATCACCGAATTAGCTGAAAAACCGCTCAAATTATAATACACTTCCAATGTACGACTACTACCCTTCCCCATTCTGACACACCCTACAACTCTCTCACAAACAAAAATACATTACAACATACAATCTCACAAACAACCAACCTCTTTATAATCTCCTACATAACTTATTTTCTCTATACTAACTTCTCACCATATCTCACACTTTTTTCGTAATATACATCTCCTTTTTCTTTTCAAAAAACCTACACTACACATATACCTTCTACTGACATATAAGAAAACCCATACTCTATAAAAACTACAACAATCTACTGACACTGACATCCCAAATATCACTCCATTACTATTCACACCGACAAATATCTATGACTTACACTCTCATTTCAACACTCCATGACTAACATCTTATCCACACAAACAGACAATTAATAATTTACAACATACTCTACTTCACACTCAACACAAATCAACTCACGCAAAACATAAAAAATCAACTCTCACCTAAACAATCCACTCCATCACCTCCCACTACCTACTAACACTTACATTAAAATCTTTTAACTACTACAACTTACTTATAACAAAACGACATAACTCATAGACTTTGCTTCTGAATAAAAACACATCCTCTACATTAATACAATCCTTACACATTCTCAACTACTTACAAATCCCTTAACCATACACGTCTACTTATGCAATCCTCTATACATACTATCTACTAACTACATTTACTATCTACTTACTCTTTTCCCACCCCCCTAATAAACTTTTTTCTACATTAACTCCTCTTACTAATTTTTCTCTTCTACTAACATCTTTCACACTCACTATATTCTTTAATTTCTTCTACCTACAAGCACTTATTAAACATAATAAAACTAACACCACTCTACCTACTCTATTTTTCCTTACACCTAATCAAAAATAATTACTTTTCCTATCCACTCTAATATAATTAACATGCACACCTACCCGAATCGAACGACAAATCCCTATACTTTAAACCCCAATCTCAACAATTACTAGCCCACACTCTTACACTGCCACCAGACTAAACATTCTTAACAAACACAGAACACTACAACAACCAACTCACACACAAAATCGAGATTGACTTTCACCACACAACTTATACTTACAACACAACTATACAGCAATCTTCAACTATACACCTACCCTTTGACTAATATTCACCCCTCACTATCCTTACATACTCTTTAACTCAGACTCTACTATCTTAAACACACTTTCCAACCTATATCTCATTCTTACTTATCAACTAACACTTACATTCACTTACAAAACACTACACCATCACTTAAACTCAAATAACTCTTCATAAAACCTATACTCTACCAGAACTCTAATTCATTAACCCACCACTCACATAACAATGCACAATACAATTTTTTCTCCCCCATCACTCCATCGCCCATATAACCGTTCACCACCCTACCATTACATTAGCATCAAAAATTCACCTCTCTATAACCAACCACCCCCACACCTTCATTCTCACATCGCTTGACTACACTTATTACTATCCTACTACCCTGACTCATCGACATTCTAGACAACACATTAACAAATGCACAACCAGCCTCACAACCCCATCAAACAGACACACAAGAACTACAACAAACTATAATCACGACAAACAAGCTCCTATTCATGACACACTCAACTAACACAGCGACTCCTAGCCCTACTATACTTCTACAATTCCAACAGGTCATCAAATACTAATTTCACTTCCATAACTACACAAAGCTCCTCACATAATAAATACAACATTTTACACATTACACCAATCCATACTTCCGCCAAAATAAAACCACCAAATCTCCAAGCCACAAAATACAGACAACAACACAAATCACAACTCTCAAACACTAATTTTCGATCAAACAAATTTTAACTTAAAATACCCTCCAGAATCTAAAGACATCAAACGCATAAAATTACCACCTCTTATTTCAAATGCCCACACACACCTCAGACTATAATACTTGTCATCCTCCGCTCAAATCATAATTTACAATCCCTACACAATAATCGAAAGGTACAACTCAACCTTCACTCCAATGACACTCTTTCCTTCAGACATACACACCACAGCCAGTACACCACTACATTACACTCCAACTCAGACAATCTTTCACTTCTCAATAGACATACACCCTACAAACTCCGTTCACCCAGCAATCAGACACGACACTATCTCATCCATCTCTAAACACCAAATCCATCTCACCACACAAAACAAACCATTGACAAACATCTTCACTCAACACATCCTAGCAACTTACAACTCATTAAACTCAACACACTCTCACAATCCAAACAACCTCTCCACCCCCCCAAACATACACCAATTTAATCTCTTTCACTACTCCTTCTCACTTAGACATCTCTCCTGACTCTCACTTACAAAAACTCACTAATTAATCCATCTAACAACATTACAATCTCATATCCTAACACTACAATTCTACTTTTTAGTTTCCTAAACTACAATCGAAAACCCATTCACAACAATCAACTTAAGGACCATGCCTCACTTTTACCCCAATACATTAACCGGACCCCCCTTACAAACGAACTAAATATTTTAACAATGCTAACCCTACATCATTTCATCTACTCTCTATATTAAATTACTTCTCTCCATCCTCTACGAATTCCACTATCACAACATTATAAACTACTTGAACCTAATCTAACAATAGACATCAAACAATAAATACTACTCTTTTACCACTATCCATCTCTAAACCTCGCGTCTACACTAAACAAAACTTCACTTCTTAAATCTCATAAAAAACCCTCAACAAAACAATACTGCTAAGCATACTGTCCAAAATCTTACAACAACCACAACAACCCCTCCCCACACTCGTCATATAACTCTCAGAACTGTCCAACAACTATCTAACCTCCTCTACCACAAATACCAGATATCCTCTTCACTAACAGCCCACCCACTACTCCTCCATCCTAACTGCCGAATCCTCCAAAACAACACACTATCACAAACCACCAGACAACAACTTCAAAACTAAGAAAATACATACCATACCTACATACACCCTCTAAATCCTAACAGACTAAAGAACTTCCTATCTCTCACTTCCTTCTTCCCTCAAACAAAACAAAGACTACTCAAACACTCCAACACCACTACCAAGACACATCATCTCTTTCCTCATCTCAATCACACCTCTATCTTCCGACCATCATCACCACCTAACCTACCTACTACATAAACATTATACGACAGATTAATACCTAGAACCAATCAAAATTAATCCCACCTCTCAAACTAAATCATAACATAAACCTACGATCAATGGCCTAACCAATCCACTAAAACAACAAGTTATCAACTCCATAAACCCTTCTCTACATTTTCATTACTTTAATTCTACCAATTCATTCACGACTTTCCCTCCCAAACACCACAAACCACTCCTCAAACCAAAAACACCTAATTCAAACTTTACCAAACAACCTTCCCCTCCTCATCTCACCCAGAAACAACTTACCAAAACATAACCTCTACTCAAACACAACAACTTCATCACAAAAAATTCATATTACTTTAAATTAAATACCTACCTATACACTACTCCAACAAACCACACACTTACAAGTACAACAAAACCGCCAAACATCCAGCAACTCTCTACACAAAGTCTAGGACTATCCACCTCTAAAACACTCATTCATACAGACTTACTCTACACAATGCTGTCCAACCTCTAACTAAAAACAAACCTCTTCTTATAATCCACAAACATCACATAACACTTCACACTCTACATTCAGAACCATTTTATTAAACAGACTATAAAAACCTCTACCCTAAAGACTTCCTAATACAAAAGCAACACTCACTAAACCTATAACCACCTGAAACACACACAAACACCAATCTAACTTACTTGATGACACATATAAACACTCTACAACAACGTGTCACAAAACTAACCCAACTTATTAAATAACCAAGAAATATACCACCTACTAAACACATACTACAAAACCCTCATATCGCACTCGCGAAACAGTCAAAACTCTGCACATCACTTACCGATCATAAACACCTACCATAATAAATTTCTTCATAATCCTAAGTCTAGACAAACCACAATACAAACAACACTTACCTCCTACCTTATCTCCCTAACACTACTCATTCCCTTCTTCACTCCAACTTGACCATTACATGCTCACTCTCTTACTCATATCCACATCTCTCTTACTATTCTATCTCCCAATCTACACTTACGTCAAAATACCACCCATTACATCACTTCCAAAACACTACATACATAAACTCTACTCAGGGTGGGGGGGGGGGGGGGGGGGGGGAACTACTAATCCACAATCGCACTACATACCTACTCTACACTACACAGAAACTCCCCTTCTCTCCACAATAAATCAACCCCACCTTTTAACTCAACACCGTACACAATAACGTCACATCCTACTTACAACATAACAACACACCAATACAAACGCTCCTAAACGAAACTCCACATTCCGCAACACCAATAATCAACTGCCCACACAACAACCCACCTTATACATACTAATATCACAACAACCCCCATCTATCTACACAGACTTTCTAAACCAACCAAACTAAAACAACCACCACCAACAATCTAAAAACAAATTCCAAACATCAAACACTATACAAACCACCTCACATCAACAACCTGCACCCCATAACAATATACCTAGCACAACCATCGCAACCTCTTTCAAAAAATGCTCTACATACCACAGACCTACCCCACAAAATACACAACTACTAAACAAATTACCAACACCAACTTATCAACAACATCACTCACACCAATAACCATACCACAAACACACCACCTCTCCACACCTAACACACACACACTAAAAACCACAAGCACAACTCCCAAAAACCAAACGACACTGACACCAAACTCCTAAACAAACACACAGACAAAATCCCCACTAACTTCTACACAAACATACAAACACCTCAAAAACTCCATCTAATCGCACTCAACCACACACCTATCACAAGAAACCAAAACCAACCTCACATCTTACTATAAACACCACAAACATCAGACACACTCTAACTACAATAACTAACTATCAAATCACCAACCTACTATAATTTTTCCTCTTAAAAAAACACAAAAAAAACAACTTAATCACAAATACTACCTTACCAACTCCCCCTTCTATAAATTCCCGACACACTTGTCTCTCTTCACACTCTCATCATATTTAAACTATACCACTACTAACTACAAATTTATTACTTACTCTCCCTTTAGACTCATACTCTATAGCATTCTACATACACTCCATCTTTACACATCAAACTCATACAATACCAACCTCATTCAAAGCCAACTCGACCACTACAGTGCGATACCAAATTAACAAAAAAAACACATGCCTAAACATGCCAAACACAACTAATCCCTAAAATCTCACTAACAAAATACTCCAACCAAACACTACACATTTACATCATCCACTAACCGCAACCTAAACAAACACCTAACTTAATTTCTCTACACTGAACCAGCATAAACAAACTCATCAACCACCATAACAAACAGAAACCACACTACACTGTCCATCGCCTCCTCAATACACATCTCTCTTCTACTCTCCCATCTACAATCTAACTTACTCACCTCATACTAACTTCCATCACAAACAACCCATCTTAAACCATCATGACCTTATCCATTCCAAACTTCGCTAGTCAACCACACACAGACTCTAAACCTTGACGCATAAACCACATCACTTAAAAACATCTCCTAAATCAAGACTACTCCTCAATACAACTATAATTCCTTAAAATAACAAACTACAGTCTCCGTCTCCCCTCTTAGTTCCTACTTCCATCTAATCATCCTGACATAAAAAACTCTTATTCTTTTTCCTACAATACTACAACCTACGACACTCCAACCCTACTCCACACCTTCACATATCACTACTCTCTCATGCCTATACAACAAACACTCTGACTGACTAACCGACCCACTAGACCACATGGACTACTAAACAAATACTAGACAATACAACACTATCATACAAAAAGCCTAACATCCAAATCACAACAATCAAACTTATATAAACTTAAACCTATCACCACCTACTCTAACAAAATAACACACCAACAATCATATAACGTTCAAAATCTACAATATACATAAAAAAACTACTAACAAATACGCCGATCTCAACCCGAACTAAAAACTTTTCACTTCCTCTACATTTAACTCTATCAATCCTCCAACCATCAAATCTCAACCACCTCAACTTACACACAACCATGTTGCCAGTACAACTCAAAAGCCAAAACACAACGCAGACGTGAACACCAACACATTGTAAACAAGCACCACTGAAACAATCACAACAACTACTACATAAACCTACTTACAAGCCAACTACTATCTAACCCTCTAAACTAACTATATCAACACAACTCCCATATATGAACTACCAAAAACTTTCAATCGCTCCAGCCAAAAATACTCACCCTCCAACTAAAAATCAATACACTCTCTACTCACACCCATGCAAATTAATGCATATATAATGAATATTCGACCTACTAAACTTCCCTATCTGCAACATTGTTAACTTAAACTCATATTACAAATCCTAATCTCCATTTACAAACTCTACACTCAAATCTAAACTCTTCTTAATATACACAACTAACATGACTTACATTTGACTATTCAACTTCATCACAACAAAAAGCCAAAACCCCAGCATCACCATAAATAACCTCTAAAACACTAAAAAACCAACCACTCACACCAAACACTCAATCATAGAACACAGGTGCATCCCTCTAAAGACCACAAACCCTTCAACCCAATTCTAACATACAACTCCTCCTATCACATCACAACAACCTACAAACACATTATACTCCAATACAAATACTCAGTAACATCTAACACCACTTTCCAAACCTCTACGTCTTAACCACGTCACCGTCTATCCATATTACTCCTTCTTCTTTCTCCTATACTGTATTACCTCGAATCTCATACGAAATCACACTACTAAAACCTCCTTAACTTCTATCGACACACTCATCCTTCACACACTCAATCCCTTCCTCTCAAACTAGCTAAGTAATCAAAAAATATTCTATACTAACTTGACAACATAGACTCCCATCAATACAAGCATCTTCCCTCAATACTCATAATAACAGCACTTAACATCACCTCCCCTCTGACACTAAGACATGACATCACCAAATACTTATATGACATACCACAATAACTATCACAAATCCTCTCCTCTCTACTTCAAATCTAACATCGACTCATCATCCTACTAACTCTAAACTAAACCTCACCTCCTCTCACAGACTCTCTCAATATTTAACTAAATACAACGCCTATAACCCTAACTAACTCTTAAACCTTACACTTACTACTTACACAGACCTTACCTATTATCCCACCCTCTCACAACCCCAATCATACACATCTTACAACACAACAGACTACATACACACGGACTCAAGAAAATCATAAATGTATGACAGACAAAAACTTAACAAAAAACATATACCTCTCCTTCCTCCTGACTACATCCATAAAACCAATCAACTTACACCTATCAAAAAACAACCACAAACACCATCTATAAGCCATTATCCCAGACACATCCACCCCAATCTTAACACTCGACCACCTACACAAAGCCTAAACATACAATAACACCAAAAACTAAGCAACAACAAACACAATGAAACCAATTCCAGCCTAACAACACCCTATTCACTACGACACACATCAACAAACTCACCTCTATACAAACCCCTCGCCTGATTACACACCAAATACAATAAACCAATAACTACTCACAAAAACTCATACAATTGAATCAAACGAATACCCTCTCAACTACTGACACTCTACTTCAATGCCTACTCCCCACATCATTAATCCACAAAAACCAATTACCTACATCGCCTTAACTTGCATCTGAACTAACCTAACCCCGAACTAACAATAACCCTAAATAAACACTACCACTACCTACTGCTTATCGACTACCAACTCACTACTCCACTCTCACCTCTACTAAACAATCTCAAAATAATAACTACTTCCCATTCACTCACGTTAACTTATCACATTCCAAAATACACTCATTTCAAAACATATCATCACATACTTATATCTTCTCTTCTCCACTTGAATCTAACAATCAACTCCATGCCAACATCACTCTTCTCGATACTTTTTAAACTACCTATCTCTCACTTTACACACCAACAACTTCTATTATACTACTTCCACTGACCACGAATACTTTCCCCTCTGTAACCTATCAATCAGCTTCCAAACACTCTTCACATTCTACACTGACATACAAACCTGACTCACTAAAACACCAACAAATTATAGCCATGTTCAGCTACCACTCCACTCTCCTACCATTACCATCAACAATTACTCTCTAGACGATCTGACACCCACTAACAACCTAAAGACAATAAACCTAAACAACACACCAATAAAACTACACCCCAACTCCACTCAAAAGCACCTACACCTTTGAACCTCACACCTTTCTCCCAATCCAATTTCCACTCATGACTACATCTCTACTCCTTTATAAACTACTGGCCTATACCCTCATAGCAAAATATACAAATCTCTTCCTTCAAACTTCGTCCCTACTTTTCTAATATTCATACTTACATATATCATCTCTACCAAGCTCTTTTCCCCTCTAACTCTAACACTAAACTATCCATTCTAAAAATACATATTCCATAGAATTCTACCTACAGATCTCAACAGTGCCACCACTACACAAAATACCGCCTTACTCCCACTCTAACAACATCTACTACTAGACAACTCACTCTCCATATTTTTGCAACTACTTAACTCTGACAAACACACACACACCCAACTTTCACCCATGATTTCTACTAAACTCAAACACTTAATCAACCTTCCTGACTTCACTTTTATAACACTCACTAAAACAAGTACACCCATAATTCTTCTTACTAAGCTAACTCAATCTCCAATCTCCCTCTATTTCTCCTCAAACATCAAACCCAAAACCATCCTGACTAAATCAAGCACTTTTTACTTTCCTCACCTTATCATCTTCCTCTGACTTTATTTCTCAATCTCCCATAATACTTTATTTCTTACTATTCAAACTAATCTAATTTATTTAAATCGTATTATCCAAACCTACTCTTTCTCACCACTCTCCACACCGAAACACACTAATTCAAACTCAATAGATCTAAACATCACTCAACACGAACTAATATTGACTCAACCATACCCTCCAAAAAAACTATCACAAACATACAATTATCCCTAATACTTACGTACATACAACCACTCAGACCATTTATACTCTAAAAGACTTACCACAAACTGACCAACATACATACTGACTCCATTTCTCCACATTTCTCTCATTATATACTAATCTAATACTACAGACTCTCTAGGACTCAATCCACTCTACTATACTACTCTAATTTATCCACATGACTAATCTATCTCTACATTAACAATATACACCACTTATTGTCAACCCCACCAATACACGGCTTCCAAATCTACTTTACATCTAATTCCTCTATCTCAATATTACAACTACACAAACTACCACGTCTACTCCAAAAAATACCAACTAACCTACTATACCACTCTCACATCCAACCATTCTACAAAAATCAAAACCTTACTCACTACACAATTACCTACTTACACCTCACTTTTTTTCCAAAATTACTCTTACATCCATCAAACAACTACCTCACCTTCTACTACTTACCAAACATCACCCACCTACAACACCTCACATTACAGCTACCGTACATAGACATCCCCTAACATGACAACCTCACCAACAGACTAAAACTTAATACTAACAATCTCTAGACTCTAAAGAAAAACACATACTTCTCGCTATCTACACAACTCACATAAACCTCTGTCTGACTACAATACAAAACTCCTAAACTTATATCAACTATCCACATCTCCACATCTCTAACCCACATCACAATAAACTTTTTCTGTCTATACCCTATCTATCACACTTCATAACTCATAACGACTAACACTGACTACTATCATTTCAACACATATTCTCTATCTTATCCACACTCAACCACCACACCACGTAACAACTCACGCCCAAAAATATCCACACACCACAAACCACAAATCCCACCACAACTCCTCAAAAAACACACACACTAATATCCAACCACTAACAAACGCTGACAAATACCTACATTACATCCTTGCCAACTACAATAACTTCCACTAAACTAAAATTTCATCTATCCTAGAAATACCTTCTCACTACTCTACACCACTCATCGCTCATTAAACTACTAACACCTAACTCTTGACTTAAATATTCATTCATTACAACAATAACACTACACACAATTCCCATACATACTTACTGCAGATATAAACCTTCTTAGCCCACCCTCTCACACATACACTAAACACAATTTACACAACACAACATACCACTCAACTCCTCCCTCAAACTAACACACCAACACTATATTAACAATACTACCACTACTAAATTCCTTATACTATTGACCTCCTCACAGATACACTACTCCAACACAGACACCACTTTACACCTAACACACTCAAAACATACTAACCAAACTCCAACTACATCAAACTCATACTTACCTATCACTCTATAAAAATAATTATAAAATACATCCTGATACACCTCGACTCTCACTGGTTCAACTCAACCATTCAACTGACTTACTACACGACATAACATTCATCAATTTATTCAATAGGACTATACTTCATAACTCTATACATATGACCATCAACCAAAAATCACAATCACCCTACTACCCCCCCCATACCCCAAAACAAGCCAGCCACCATCCACATACAAACTCCCTAAATCCAGCTGACTAACTTATCTTCCCCTATACTAACAGACTAACATACTCTCATTAAAATCAACGTCTTCTTACCTTAACCTCACAACAGACTAACCCTTTCTGACTCTAACGTCATAATACTTACGACAATACTAAAAAATCTATAATGTATTTACACACTCTCTCTACTCTCCATCACATTCCTTATAGACTAAATCAAACACATATTTTACGACAAAATCCTCTCGTCACTCGTTAAACTCACTACTCACCATTCTAAACTCCTTCCAAATCTCTATCATCTTCACCACAACCACAACCAAACAACCCTTCATTTACACACGACTACTCATAAACTTTCTTATCCAACTCTCTTCACTTCCTTCCCTCCTACTATTCACTAGTCTCGATACTGACAATAAGACTCACTTAACTAAACCATCATCAACCTCTAAATTTAACTCAATAAAAATACACAACTTTCCTACATTTTACTGACATATTTCCTGGACAACAAATTCACAAATTACTTTTCATTAATCTAATCCTCATTTAAAAACCATAATATACTATTCAAAATCAATACTCCACTACTGCATACACATTCACCTCTGAAACCTCAAGTTCAATTCTCTTCTCACTCTCCCATACTAAATATTACTTCCCTTGCTTCCACTCTCTCTTAGACAAAACTCTATCTACTACCTCCTCTGAAACTTTCTGAACCAACTATCACTAGTAACCTTGCTCAACTTCTTCACTCAAAATATTATTCTTCACCTTTCTCTGCCTCTTACCCATCTACCTCTAATACACCTTACATTCACAACTAACTCTTAGTTCTACTTCTACATTACTCTTACTTTCTCTTTTTACACTCTACACACTTTCAATTTACTTATTCACTTCCTCACTATATATATCACACTTCCTCTACATCTTTTCTAAACTCCCAGTCCACGACTTCTATACACTCTTTTCCTGACCGCTAATCCCCTCTTCTTTACCTCTTTATACTTAACTACACTTAGACTTCTCATTTACAAAATACTTCGTAAACTATCATACTACTCACCTTACTCTCCTCTACTAACTCACTCCTCTTCTATCTCTTCTTCTCCATTTTAACCTCAACTAAACTATCACTCAATATCGCTGACATATACACTACTCTCTACACCGCCCATTACTCTTTTAAACTTTAATAGACTAGTAAACTCACCTTATATCTACTTTTCTCTACATCTCCTACAACTCCTACCTACCACACTCTATCAACAAACTATTCACCTCTAACACTCTCTCCATTATTTTACTCCTTACCTAGACACTATAATTTATCTAGCAAACATCCTTCATCACACTACTATCATATCAAACCATCCCACTACATAACTTACTTCTCACTCTATAAAACATAACTTCGACTAACACTCTCCTCTTACCATAATAAACTACATCACGACACTTTAAACATAAACATAAACTCAATCTTATCCAAGACAATACACTAACTCCCCTCCACTAATACTTTCATCACATATTCATTCTATTTCTATCTCCATAATAACCTACTTGCTATCATACCTCCTTTATTATTCTCCTCTATCATTCTAATCCTCACCAAATTACCTTTTCACTACCAATCACTTCACCTAAACGACATGTAACAACATACAACATTCTACATACATACTCAACCCCTATCTACATACCATCTTGATTCCTATCTCTATAATACACAACTCTAACATTGACTCCTTAAATCCCTATGCTGACATCCTCTAACTTACAATTACTACATTTTTCTAAACCTTCCCAACCACTTCACAGCTTCAATCAAACTAAACCACATCCACTACATACACAACGAACATCCTACTTAACATAAGCCAATCACACCTCCATAACAACTACAACTAGCTAACCCTCAGACCCACTACCTCACTCTTCTCGTTAACCTTAGACACACGACAAATACTCTTTAACAATATACCATTAATATCTACTATCTTCTATTAACCTACTCCAACAAAACCAAGCCTCATTCCTACTTTCCATCCATAGACTAACATAATACCGAAACCACCTCTCAACACTCTCTCTCTTCCCGTCTTCTGCTCTTATATTATCATAATTTCAATATTCTACTTACACTCCTAGCTTACTTCAGCAGAGTATACAAACTGCGCTCGAAACATGATCATTATACAAACTATACTTTTTATTCTCCTACTCTTATACTTCCTCTGACATAACGCCTCAAATTGCTTCTATTATTCCTCCTTCCCTATAACCTACTACTTTCTACAACAAAATTATTCCACTCACTCAACAAGATACCATCATTCTACTCAACAAAAACTTAATTATCAATTCAAACCATATAATCCTATTACAAACTCTTTAAACATCTAATATCTCGATACTACTATTCACTAATAAAAACTTCTACTCTTCAAAACTACCAGACTACCCTATCTAACCTATATCTACCACACCACCATACATTCATCTCTTATTTTCAACATTCTAACTACCTATATCAAACTACGTATTACACAACATCTGATTATATCGACTTCTCGATCTCTTATCCACCTCACAACTAATTCCACTTCTTATTTTAAATACACTCAAACTATCTCAACTCTAAAATATCATCTCACTCCCAACAACCTAAAACATACTATTTCTTCTCTATCATACTATCACTAACATCTAACTCTCTATAACGACCACTCACTCTTACATCACTACAAATCCTCACTCTAATCACATCTTACAAGATCTCATAGACTTATTACTCTTACTACATTCATTATCCTCAATAATCCTCACTACTTTACAGACTCTTTAAAAACTACTCTGACAATCTTTATAACAATAATCTACCCTAGACTTCCCCTCATTCACAATCTTCCATTACATCATCTCTTCTTCTATTTACTCCAAAGCTACTACTTTCTCTCTATAATCCATTATCCTACTTACACAAACACTAATCCTCCTTTACATCCTTCCAATCAACCTAACTTCTTTACTCAATATATATTAATTACTTATTATCTTCACTTCTTATATCGTTTCTATTTTCTTTCACTCTCAAACTACTTCCCGCCCCCCATAAGCCCCTCTGGAGACCTTGCTTCGATCTTGGCTTCCAGTGGACGGATTTAGTCGTGCCATAGCTCGTTTGAAAGCTAAGAGTGAGACAAATTCACTGAAAGAATCGGCTTGTTCATATCTGTCTTCGTTTAGATGTGAGACGCCATTTAAGATTTTGGGACATTGGCGAAAAACGACAGAGTTAGAATTTGGGACGTTTTGGGCTGTAGCTTCAAAACGAAGCATCGGATTGGAAAACGGATTTCAGATTTGGAATCAGCGTCAAATTCTCTATCTTTATGGTGAGTTTCAAGTCAATCGGACAGAGAAAGTTTCGCTGACTCCCCCCCCTCTGGAGGCCTTGCTTCGATCTTGGCTTCCAGTGGACGGATTTAGTCGTGCCATAGCTCGTTTGAAAGCTAAGAGTGAGACAAATTCACGGAAAGAATCGGCTTGTTCATATCTGTCTTCGTTTAGATGTGAGACGCCATTTAAGATTTTGGGACATTGGCGAAAAACGACAGAGTTAGAATTTGGGACGTTTTGGGCTGTAGCTTCAAAACGAAGCATCGGATTGGAACACGGATTTCAGATTTGGAATCAGCGTCAAATTCTCTATCTGTATGGTGAGTTTCAAGGCAATCGGACAGAGAAAGTTTCGCTGACTCCCCCCCCTCTGGAGACCTTGCTTCGATCTTGGCTTCCAGTGGACGGATTTAGTCGTGCCATAGCTCGTTTGAAAGCTAAGAGTGAGACAAATTCACGGAAAGAATCGGCTTGTTCATATCTGTCTTCGTTTAGATGTGAGACGCCATTTAAGATTTTGGGACATTGGCGAAAAACGACACAGTTAGAATTTGGGACGTTTTGGGCTGTAGCTTCAAAACGAAGCATCGGATTGGAAAACGGATTTCAGATTTGGAATCAGCGTCAAATTCTCTATCTGTATGGTGAGTTTCAAGGCAATCGGACAGCGAAAGTTTCGCTGACTCCCCCCCCCTCTGGAGACCTTGCTTCGATCTTGGCTTCCAGTGGACGGATTTAGTCGTGCCATAGCTCGTTTGAAAGCTAAGAGTGAGACAAATTCACTGAAAGAATCGGCTTGTTCATATCTGTCTTCGTTTAGATGTGAGACGCCATTTAAGATTTTGGGACATTGGCGAAAAACGACAGAGTTAGAATTTGGGACGTTTTGGGCTGTAGCTTCAAAACGAAGCATCGGATTGGAAAACGGATTTCAGATTTGGAATCAGCGTCAAATTCTCTATCTGTATGGTGAGTTTCAAGGCAATCGGACAGAGAAAGTTTCGCTGACTCCCCCCCCCTCTGGAGACCTTGCTTCGATCTTGGCTTCCAGTGGACGGATTTAGTCGTGCCATAGCTCGTTTGAAAGCTAAGAGTGAGACAAATTCACTGAAAGAATCGGCTTGTTCATATCTGTCTTCGTTTAGATGTGAGACGCCATTTAAGATTTTGGGACATTGGCGAAAAAACGACAGAGTTAGAATTTGGGACGTTTTGGGCTGTAGCTTCAAAACGAAGCATCGGATTGGAAAACGGATTTCAGATTTGGAATCAGCGTGAAATTCTCTATCTGTATGGTGAGTTTCAAGTCAATCGGAGATTTTGAAGTCAATGGGAGAGAAAAATTTTCAACATTTTTCGAGAAAACGAGTTAGAATTTTTGCGATGGCTGCCTACTGTGGAGCCAAAACGAAGCATCGGATTGGAAAACGGAGGTCAGATTCGGATTCAGCGTCAAATTCTACATGGAAATGGTATATTTCCATCTCAATCGGAGCACTAGAACCGGAGATAGACGGGTTTTCAGTGTTTGGATGATGGGTATTACGTCATCAGCTGATCGCCACACACTATATAAGCTGGGAACCGACAGAGACTTGTCATTCAGACGAGAGATTGCCAACGGTAAGTCGTCTCTCTGAGCTCCGATGATAGCTTCGGACATTCCAAATCCCGGGTTTCTGTAAGAACCCGACTTAGAAAATTTCATTGCTGATATCAGCTAAGGCGTCAGACTTAGAGGTTAGCCAGGAGATGGCCTTCGTCTCCAGGCCATAAAAGACTCCAAAACTTTAAAGGCTTGTAACTTTGCTTCTAGAAGTCCGTTTGACTTGATTCAAAAAAGGTTCGGTCGCTATTGACCTGCCCTAAGTGACTGACTACTTATAAAATTTCATAAGTAGTGCTAAAAAGTTGAAAAATTTAAATTCACTAGTTTTGGAGGTTTTCTGGGGTTTTCGACCCTGCTGAAGTCAATGAAAGCATTTTTTAATGATGTCTGAGCCAGTCTTCTCATGGTATAAGCGGCTTTTCACTGAAAGCGAGCAAGACACGGAGAGTTTTGCTGTAATATTCCACTGACAGGGTGTTCCTTCGGGACGGCGGACGATGCCGTAGTGATAAGTGTGGCAAGGGAGTGTGTCATATTTTAGACCGTAACCGCTGGGACAACTCATGTCTCATGTTGGGCATTTGACACAGTTCTCAACGTAGCACTTTGAACGCCAATCGGTTGAGTCTTAGCTATCTTGTCATGGGTGGCCTCTAAACATCTCCATTGCAAAACGCTGGTGAATCAAGCTCTCTACGGTTTGCTATCAAGCTGATCAAAGCAATGACTTGGGATGTTTCCTCAAGGTTTTCAAGTATGCTGAGTTCAAATCTGCTATCAGATTTCAAATTTAACTAAGTCTAAGGCAGCTTTGAGGGGTTAGATCCCAGCTACTGTTCACTACCTTTGACTCGACGTTGCTGTTACCACTTCGGGGCAGTGACAATGATGTCTTCAGCTGTAAATAGCGGGTATCGGGGAAGATCTCTCACTTCCCTAGTGATCAGTACAAGGCCTTCGGGATGTTGACGGGATCGAGTGCCACTCACTATACTCAAATCTATCATTCCTCACTAAGTGTAAAATCATTATTTTCCGTTTTTCGCTTCAGAAATGCCGAAATACAATAATATGAAGACCAGTTTCAAACTGTGTCAATGCCGGAAGGTATTCCGAGCTGACGCCTTCAAGAAACACGCTTGCACTAGCAAGAAACAGATAGGGGTCGCTCGCTACTATTGTGGAGCCCACAAAGTCAGTCGCTTAAGTGAGCGGCTGGAGGATTGGCACTCACAACACAGCGAGTGTCAAACAGGCGAAGTAGGCGAAGAAGAACGGAGTTCACTCTTCGCCACTGAGCTCCGTTCTTTGGAGCTACAATCTACCAACGAGCAAGAACGGAGTTCACTCTTCACCACTGAGGCCACTGAGCTACAATCCGCCATTGAAGCGATTGCCACTGTATCCTCGCTTAGTAGCGAGAGCTCGCTGTCTAGCAGCGATAGTGAGGAGGAGGAGGGAGAGCAACAGTCGCAACCTATCGAGGACGTCGACCTAGATCGCGAGACCCCTACAGCCGTGACTGCGAGCGGAATTGCAACACAATGTCGCAATTTTGTCAAGCGCCCGCCGGTGATCGCCGAACGGGATAGACTAAAGAAAGAGGTGGAGAAGTTGAAGGAGGAGGCCTTCTCATACAAGGCAAAGTATGAGGACCTAAAGAACGTGGCCGGAGAGATGAAGAAGGTGAAGGAGATTAAGCGAGCGGGATGGCGAGTTGGAGCAGGAGAGGCTCAAGATTCTCGAGGGGAAAGCCAGAGAAGAGGCTTTGCTAGCAGAGAGGGAAAGTAGGGAGAAGGAGATACGAAGGTTGAAGGAGGAAGTGGAGAGACTCCGTGTGCAGATGGCTAAGGTTGTCGAGACGAACCACGAGCTGCACCGTTCGGCGCAGCTGGTGGATCGCGATCGAAGGGTGCGTTCCAGTCGTCTGCACATCCCTATTAGAAAGGGGAGAGTAGCAGAAACTCCTCTCTTGTACGAGCGTGGAAGAGGGGAGAAATGCTACTCTCGGGTGAAGAAAGGGGTGGAGTGTCTACACTTCACCTTCGATCATCGTGATCCGATCTCGAATTTCCTTTATGAGGAAGCGTCCGAGAAGATCTGTAAGTAAAAATGACTAAATTAAAATGTAAGATGATAACTCACTACTTCTTTCTTTACAGACATCCAAGAGAAGCGACCACCCGCCCCGTTGCCGGAGCCGCAGTCGAAACAGCAAGCCTGAGTCCCTATCCCACACCCCCGAGAACGCCACAAACGGCTCTGATAAGGGCCACCATGGGGCAAGATTTGATAGAACCTCCTCGCGGTTTGCCCTGGGCAGTCTTTAGACTGTCGAATACTATCATTAAGTTGAATCTGCTATCAGTCAACTTGAACGTTGCGTCGCGTTAGAGGGGTATATAAACCACTACCTCTCATTTCATTTCATTTCAATCATGGAGACACCAAACGCTGCAGTCAGCTCTCCTCGCGGACCGCAGTTAAGACCGCGAAATTTATTTAATGAATTTGCTAGAATAGAGGAGCAAGACAGAGTCCACAACAATCTTGCTCAGATTGGCAATGCGATGACAGCAAGTGTTACCAATCCAATGGAATGGCGCTACATTCCACCCTCCACTCACATACCAACTAGCATGGAAGTCGACACTGCTGAGGTTGAACGGTTTCGACTCTCTCAGCAGAATCGGTATGGAGTAACATTGCTGATGAAGACCCCCGAGAACGAACCACCGGCTCTCATAAGGGCCACCATGGGGCAAGACATGATAGAACCTCCTCGCGGTTTGCCCTGGGCAGTCTTTAGACTGGCGAATACTATCATTAAGTTGAATCTGCTATCAGTCAACTTGAACGTTGCAAATGAAGTTCGGTGTAATACTTCCTTTCGACGGGCGTTCCTGTAAAGGGCGGCGGTGAAACCCGTAGCTATGTATACCGCAAGGGACATTCGGCAATGGTCAATCTTGTTAAACCTCTCTGCGTCATGTTTGCAAGTGATTGCCTCTGTCTCAACGTAGTATGCATTCGCGCCAGGGCGACATTTAGCCAGCTGTCGAAGGTTGCCTTATAAACTATCCATTGCATACGTTATGAGAACCATGAGTTCTACCTGTCTCTATCAATAAGATGAATTGATGAATGGAATGAAATGGGAGGACACTCACGCGCCACACGCAACATAACACACTTCTCTCTTCCGTAGTCTAACAAGCTCTTTACACATGGATCGCAGTCGATTGCTATCCCAGAATCATGTAAGCTATCTTAATTTTATTTAACACTATTTCATCTACCATCATCACCCATATGAAGTGTCATAAGATTTACAAGTTAGACTAAGCGTTCTACTATTTGTAAATGAAAGATATAGTTTCACCAGTTTACAAGTTAAAAAATAAAGTTTCAATGGTGTATACGTTAGAAATAAAGGTTTAGCTGTTTGTATATCAAAATAAAGTTTCAAGAGTTTACAAGTTAGAAATAACGTTTCAATAGTGTATGCGTTAGAAATAAAGTTTTAGCTGTTTGTATATCAAAATAAAGTTTCAAGAGTTTACAAGTTAGAAATAAAGTTTCAATAGTGTGTATGTTAGAAATTAAGGTATAACTGTTTGTAAAAATAAGATCGCAAGATTTACTAGTTTACAAGTTAGACTAAGTGTAAATTAAAATAAAATTATAACTGTTCACGAGTTAAAGCGTTGATGCAACGATGAACAATTAATAAGCTGAAAAGTTTTAGATTCACTTTAACATTACCATATGTTTACAGATAGAAATGTATCACAGCAAAGCTACTTCATGAGTTAGTTTGCCAGGAGTGTATCATCTCAAACTTTTACTCCGTCGTTGAAATTTCATGACGACTTTTTGCTAAACGAAAGTTAACACCAGAGGAGCGTAGGGGTGGGTGGTATAAAATACGCCTACAGCACTGAGAGAGTTGGAGTGCATGAGCTATGTACATTCTTTTGACGACGAGAGGAGCGATTCAGCCGATGGCGCAGGTAGTTTCCCAGAGCATGGAGGACATTGTTTAGGTGACTCTAAGGGCGTATGTCGAGCTACCTTCAGTGATAGGCTTCCAACTCATGATGAATGATGATATGCTTACGACCTATATTCAACCATTGGTGTATGCCCACACCCTCCCCCACAACGAGCTTGTCTGCCACATTGTATTCATGAGTGTGGCTCAAAGTAGGAAATTGATTGATGAGACTTTGCTGAAATATCCAAGGCGCGTATTCAAGCATGGTCGCCTACTGTTGGAGTATTATTATCAATGGCGCGACGACACACATTTGCCCACCCGTGTTTTACCACACCTATCAACGGAAGAATACAATAGAGCTTTAGTCGAGACGGTGAAAGGAGACGATGAGCGCTAGCGGGCGAATGAAGCATCGGTGAGAGTGGGAATCAACTTGATGCTATTCTCCAATGAGGATTGTTGTCTAATGAGAATCAAGCATTCCTTTATAAATAGAGAGCCTTCCACACTGAGAATCATTCCATCGTTGAATCGTACAAGTGACGGACGCACATTCTCTCTCAACATCCCTGTTATATTATCCAACTAAAATGGTAAGTCGCTACTTTCCTCCCTCTCCTCCCTTGAACGTAAACTTGATAGAATCTTTTTTATTTTCAGGCATCTTCTACATCTACTACACTGACAGGACAAAATGGTGGCCAGACGTTACAAGGTTCGCTACAATCAGATCATCTACAGCTGAGACCAGTGGAAGAAACAACAAAGGTACATAATCCTACACCGCTACAGCGTAAATTTAAACAAGTCTTGCGTCATGAGGATCACAGCGTAGTACTGCGAACGGGAATGCTCCCTTCCACTGATGTGAAGATATTGAGCAATCAATATGGGGATTACATACTCATCCCGTGAGTCCGTACATTCGCCACCAACTTGACATTATTGAAGAGTACGTGACATTAAATATGGACATTCCTACTCCTCTTGCTCAAGAGTGGAAGGCGAGAGATGAAAAGGATACTCCCTATAGAAAGATTTGGGATGGCAATCAAATTTGCCTACCCTTATCACATTGGTGTAGTTATTATAAAAAGGATGGAGATCAATCAATACCCATCAGATGTGATGAGCTCGGAGAAGGTACTTGGGATATCATTTTCAAAGTGAATGGAATATATTATGGTCAGCACAAGGATAACAAAATAGCCTCTCTCTCGATATACACTGAATCCATCCTATATATTCCAAAGCCACCCAGCGTAGATGACATTATTGACGAAATCCTTAACGGGGGTGGTACGAAGCGCAAGTCGGGCAAGAATGCTACTTCCAAACGCAAGTCAAGGAAAGAGAATTGCTAATCCTTTCCTAACTCTACCCTATGACAATTCGCTTATGTGCTTTGAGTGTCGTGGACGTGGTCTTATTAGATACATTTTACTTCTTCGTTGCCATCATATCATTTGTGTATTTTGTCGTGAAAAGCATCGATGTAATTCTTCATTTTGTGATATGTTATAGAACGTTTCCTTAGATGTGTAATTTCCGTTTTAGGCTTCTATCATCATTTTTATGGATTGTGAAGGTGAACCTGTGCAGGAGCTCAGTGTTATTGCTCTGAACAATTGGACATATCAGATTGTTAGTGTCTATCATCAACATGCCAACTGTGATCCCAATGTTGATCAATGGGCGAGAAAACACATTCATGGACTTAATCTGAAATATTTGCAAGACTATGGCTTTTCTTGTGAGAGTGCTCTTCTTATTGACTTTAAACGATGGTTAGCTGCTTTCAATGTTATACGCATCTTTTGTAATAATCCTGGTAAGGAGAGGAAAGTATTTCCCAATCTAGTCATTAATGATATTTTGCTCCCACCTTGGCATAGTAGAGTGAATCAACACTATCATGAAGTCACGAAACGTTTTAAGGATTTGTGTGTTCCTATTTTGTCTGTTCGTTGTAGTAGCTACGTTCATAACCAATGCTTCTTTCCTCCTTACCTCAACACTGCCAAAGTCCTATATGGTTATCATTGCTCGCTACATGACAGTTACCAGCTGTATCTATTTTATCTGTTTCAAACCATTGATTTGTAATGCATGCTTGTTACAGTTATTCAATAAATGTTACTATGCGAAGAGTTGTTGTTGTTATCATGCGACGGATGGGTTAGATGAAGGGTGATCATATCTTTTTCAAAGGACTGTGGAACATTGATTTCCATGATGAGGATTTAAACAGTTAGATTTGATGACGAATAAGATTTACTAGTTTGCAAGTTAGACTAAGCGTTCTATTATTTGTAAATGAAAGATATAGTTTCAATAGTTTACACGTTAAAAATAGTTTCAATAGTGTGTATGTTAAGAATAAAGTTCTATCTGTTTGTATGTTAGAAATAAAATGAAGTTTCATCAGTTTACAAGTTAAGAATAAAGTTTTATCTGTTTGTATGTTAGAAATAAAACAAAGTTTCAACCGTTAACAAGTTAAAAATAAAGTTTCAATAGTTTACAAGTTAAAACTAATGTTTCAATAGTGCGTAAGTTAAGAATAAAGTTTTATCTGTTTCTATGTTAGAAATAAAATGAAGCTTCACCAGTTTACAAGTTTCAACAGTGTATACGTTAGAAATAAAGTTTTAGCTGTTTGTATGTTAAAAATAAAATAAAGTTTCAACCGTTTACAAGCTAAAAATGAAGTTTCAATAGTGTATATGTTAAGAATAAAGTTCTATCTGTTTATATGTTAGAAATAAAAATGAAGGTTCACCAGTTTACAAGTTAAGAATAAAGTTTTATCTGCTTGTATGTCAGAAATGAAATAAAGTTTCACCAGTTTACAAGTTAAAAAATAAAGTTTCAATAGTGTGTACGTTAGAAATAAAGTTTCAATAGTGTGTATGTTAAGAATAAAGTTTTATCTGTTTGTATGTTAGAATTAAAAAACCGATTTCAACCGTATACAAGTTAAAAATAAAGTTTCAATAGTTAACACGTTAAAAATAAAGTTTCAATAGTGTGTATGTTAAGAATAAAGTTCTATCTGCTTCTATGTTAGAAATAAAATGAAGTTTCATCAGTTTACAAGTTAATAATAAAGTTTTATCTGTTTGTATGTTAGACATAAAACAAAGTTTCAACCGTTAACAAGTTAAAAATAAAGTTTCAGATTAAAATAAAGTTTCAATAGTGTGTATGATGGAAATAAAGTTTAAGCGCTTTGTGCGTTAAAAATAAAGTTTCAACATTGTGTACGTTAAGAATAAAGTTCTATCTGTTTATATGTTAGAAATAAAAATGAAGGTTCACCAGTTTACAAGTTAAGAATAAAGTTTTATCTGCTTGTATGTCAGAAATGAAATAAAGTTTCACCAGTTTAAAAGTTAAGAATAAAGTTTCAATAGTGTGTATGATAAGAATATAGTTCTATCTGTTTATATGTTAGAAATAAAATGAAGTTTCACCAGTTTACAAGTTAAAAAATAAAGTTTCAATAGTGTGTACGTTAGAAATAAAGTTTCAATAGTGTGTATGTTAAGAATAAAGTTTTATCTGTTTGTATGTTAGAATTAAAACAAAGTTTCAACCGTTTACAGGTTAAAAATAAAGTTTCAATAGTTAACACGTTAAAAATAAAGTTTCAATAGTGTGTATGTTAAGAATAAAGTTCTACCTGTTTCTATATTAGAAATAAAATGAAGGTTCATCAGTTTACAAGTTAATAATAAAGTTTTATCTGTTTGTATGTTAGAAATAAAACAAAGTTTCAACCGTTAACAAGTTAAAAATAAAGTTTCAATAGTTTGCAAGTTAAAACTAATGTTTCAATAGTGCGCATGTTAAGAATAAAGTTTTATCTGTTTCTATGTTAGAAATAAAATGAAGCTTCACCAGTTTACAAGTTAAGAATAAAGTTTTATCAGCTTGTATGTTAGAAATAAAATGCAGTTTCACCAGTTTACAAATTAAAAATAAAGTTTCAATAGTGTGTACGTTAGAAATAAAGTTTCAACCGTTTACAAGTTAAAAATAAAGTTTCAACAGTGTCTACGTTAGAAATAAAGTTTTATCTGTTTGTAAAGTACGATCGTAGGATTTACTAGTTTGCAAGTTAGACTCAGCATTCTACTAGTTGTAAATGAAAATATCGTTTCAACAGTTTACAGATTAAAATAAAGTTTCAACAGTGTGTACGTTAGAAATAAAGTTTTAGCTGTTTATATGTTAGAAACAAAATAAAGTTTCAACAGTTTACAAGTTAAAAATAAAGTTTCAACAGTGTGTACGTTAGAAATAAATGAAAGTAAGAACTTCATCGTATGAGTATTCAAAGCATGTTTTGTAAATCAAATGTGTGTAGTCCTGACATGATAGAATCGCGTTAGAAATAAAGTTTCAGCCGTTTACAAGTTAAAAATAAAGTTTCAACAGTGTGTACGTTAGAAATAAAGTTTTAGCTGTTTATATGTTAGAAACAAAATAAAGTTTCAACAGTTTACAAGTTAAAAATAAAGTTTCAACAGTGTGTACGTTAGAAATAAATGAAAGTAAGAACTTCATCGTATGAGTATTCAAAGCATGTTTTGTAAATCAAATGTGTGTAGTCCTGACATGATAGAATCAAATGAACTTGACAAACGCCATTGTACTGTTGAAAAAGGTCTGTGTATGCTTTCAGATTTCCAGGATATTGGGCCGCTTCGCCACTGTCCGGGAGTTGTGCGACGCCAAGCTCTTACAAGCGTACGAGTTGAACGATGAGCGTTATGCTCACTCGTCGCGGGCCACCACATGCGCAGAATTTATTTCGTTCTGTCGGGCCGTGCAGTGGATGAAAGCCACATTCAGAGAAAACGACGCCTACGGAGAGCTCGTCTCGGACTTGACGGACGAGGCGATCCAGGCGCAAATTAAAGTGGCGATGGACGCTCGTGCTGGCCTGCAGACCAAGGCTCGTCACATCAAAGTGAGTATGAAAATCGGCGCTCATGAAGTGTGCACCCCTCGCATTCTCAATCAAAATAGTGTATTAGGGGGATTTTACAGTCTCAACCCTAACCCTTTTTACCTTAAGACCCTAAGACACGATTTTGATTAATTGCGAATGCGAAGGGGGCATACTTCATGATCGCCATGAAAATCTTACCATATTATTCTTCTTGTTGCATCGCATTACAAAATACTGAAATATAGGTTGTACTTATTGCTCAAACCTCTACATTTGTTGAGGTTATCTGAGTTTTCACTAACACACTTTGTTTACAAGTCACTAAAACACTTTGTTTTATGTTCTCATTGTTATCATAAACAGAATAATTATATAAAGAAATGTCCTCTTTGTCAAGGGTTTGTAACATCATATACGAATGTGTATAGATCATGATGACTCATCAAGCTCGCTTTTCATTGGTCATTAATGCTTTAGCCTCACTCATTCATTCATTCATTGAACAAGATTGAGCAGCTATATCAGCTATATAACCTTCAGCAGCTATATCCCTGTAGCACTTGTTCATCAAGGCAAGAAATTCAAAGGATTTATATTTTATTGTAGTGACGACGTAACAGGTTACAAAGCTGACTTACTAGATTTGATGGAGGAAATTGTAAAATTCTTCAAGTGTGAAGACTTGAGGTGCAGAAAATCCTAATGAACGCATTGATTGAAGTGCTGACAAGAGTGACCAAATTTTGGCTTGAAGAAGTGTTCCAACCACTAAGTGGAACTGAGACAATTCCTGCTCATTCTCGCTGTTATTGCTATAACAGAACGCGATATTTCAACACATGCCTGCATGACCTGATAGCGTTCAGCCATTATGAAGAAGATGGTGTAAAATTGAAAGTTGACGTATTTGCTGGTCCACCATCCGTCAGCATCAACGTGGCGGCGCTGGACCGAGATGACACTGCTAAGTTTCGAGCATACTATGCGAATCTTCTGCGTTTGTACGCCCAAATGTCATGTTGTAGGTGTTGTCCCCTCTCGATGGACTTAATGAGTGATCTTAAACAGTTGATAATTGCAACGAAACAAACCTTAAGTGACATTGATGACTATAAACTACCATCTGTCAATGTTTGAAGTGACATCGTGTATTACATGTATGTATTGAGCAACAATGCTATTTGTAGTTTGAATTACCATCATTGTATGTATTAAGCAATAATGTTATTCGTTTTCTTCTCATTCATTGTTGTAAAAAAAAGAAATATGGTTGTACAAAGAAAACGACGGTCTTTTCCCCGAAAGAAACGGTCATTTAAACCTTCAAGTCAGTTTAAGAAGGCATTGCGGAAATTGAATAGAATACATAATAATCGGAGGAAGTGTGAATTAATTCAAAATTCAAGTGATGACTTCATACGTGATTTGGCCTTTACAGTTCACAAGTGTCTTCCAATATACAAGCCTTTGTTGAATCCTACGTCTATCAAAAACATTCGCAAATTTTCGAATCCTAGGGGAAATATAGAAATATGATTCAACATGGAGGTGGTGGCTTTATGGATATGCTAAATGACATCAGTAATAGTATTTCCAAAGTGCTTGACAGTCCTCTAGGAAGAATTATTACAGGTGTTGCACTGCTGGCATAAAGCCAACAAATCAGAAGTCGACACGTCATCGATTACTCATTGACATTGATTGAAGGCTACTGTATATAAGATAGGCGTGCGAGCTTTCAGTAGTCATTTTCAAGTGATCATCCGTCAGTGTGAGTACAACAGCAACAGCAACAAAATGTCTCTTAAAATGCACATAATTAAAGAAGAGGGCGACACTGTTGATCGCGATCTCTTGAAATTTAGACCAACGCGAAAGGTTCAAGGAATCGGAAACACGTTTTATTTTCAAACGCTTAATTATGGTGATGATGGATTATACATGTATTTACAAGTTCCATTTTTTCATAGCTATGGGATGTCATCGTCTAGCTACAGCAATCTAAGACAAATGCGTGTCACATTTCCTAAATGGCAGCAAACTATACTAAAAATGATTGATTCATTCGCAAAGGAATGTGTCGAACTACCTGACAGTGCTCCGGTACATTGGAAGAAGAAGTTGGAGGAAGGGAGTGGATTCAAAGATCTACCTGAGTTTGATACTCTCTTCTTAAATTATCTGATCATTTCCAAGCGTTTGATGTGCTGTCAAACCCAATGGATTGTGATTATCTCAAGCGTGGGCGATACATGAGCTTGGTACACGTTACTGGACTTTACATTGGCGCTCATGGTTCAACTGGTAAATTGGCTTCTCTTCAGATGAAGGTTCTACAATTGGTTTATGAACCATTACCAATTGACAAGTGCTTAATTCATATTGAAGACATTGCTACACCAAGTGAGCCGAAAGAATCAAACGATGGAAAAGAAGCCAAGGAGGTTGATGAAAGCAAGAAAAGGACGCGCAAATCGAGGGACAGCATGAAGCTAAAACTGAGGCGACAGGATGCACAAATTGACTTGAAGAGTTCCTTCGATTCTACTCTCGATGAAGACACTCAAATGTGGTAAATTAAAACAACTGTTTATCGTTTCAATAAAACTTGTTTGGAAATAATTTACATGTTTTAAGTTCTAACTAAGCAAAATAATGGGTGTTAGTAAATGATGATGATATTGAATGACTCTGAAATGACAGATTTTCGACTATTCACTGACCGCACAATGTGTGTGGCCGGACCAAGTCAGTCTGGTAAAACAACGTTTGTAACTCAGCTACTGCAATACAGAGATGAGATGTTTAATAAGAAAATAAAACAGGTTAAATGGTACTACGGTATCTTTCAACCAGATCTGCATTCTGCACTTCGACAGCAGGGATACGAAGTAAAACAAGGGCTACCACCAACTGAGGATATCCGAGCAGGTGATTTGATCGTGTTGGATGATCTACTTCGCGAAAGCAAATCTTCAAAAGGTGTAACCGAAATGTTTATTCAAACAGCACACCATAGACAAGCTTTTATCATCTACATCACTCAAAATATCTTTGATGGAGGAAAAGAGCAGAGAACTAGAAGTCTTAATACACACTATTTGGTGGTTTTCAAGTATCCAAGAGATAGTAGTCAGATACATCACTTGAGTCGACAAATATTACCTCAGCAGCCTAAAACTCTTTCGAAAATATATAATGAAGTGACGAAGAAGCCACATGGCTACCTCTTCATTGATTTAACGCAGGAATGCCCAGAGCGATTTCGATTTCGAACTAATATTATACCAAACTCTGGAGATGCAATGATAGTATTCACTGTTAACAGTTAATTAATTGGACCAATGACAGTTTTAAGCAATACATATGTGCTTCAGCTACTATGGCATTTTCAATATGAGTTTTTCAAAAATGGTTGTCATTCCCCAAGAGGAATATCTACAGCTATCAATGACAAGAAATATTCCAATTTGACAAGGAATGTGGATCAGCCGGTTACAGATCAACTTAAGCAATTATCTCAACAGGATAGGGAAATTCAAAAGATTGAGGATCCTATCGACGAATGCAGTTACAGGCAGAGAATTTAGAGGAAAGACGACATATTAGGGAAAAGCTGCGCAAATTCATAACTCTTTCAACTCCTCGAGCATATCGCATGCGAGCTAAAAGGTTGTTTGATTTTATTGATCCCCACGTAAAGTTCAATGAGCGAGGAGAAATAATAGAAGAAAACGGTGATGTAATTAGGAACAGTCACATTGATGATCTTCCACAATGTGCTGTGAGAGATGTAAGGCGAAAGCTGGGTGCTCCACAAGGATGGGAATACTTTCAAAAAGTACTATCTAATCACAACGTCCCCCATAATATAATCGGAGGACCAACTATAAATGAACTGAATAAAGTGTTGGCAACCGATTCTTCAAAAGGAAAAGTAGTTGCCACAGTCAAGCGAGAGCCCATTGTTTCTCCTGCTACGTCTCCAACTCCGAAGAGAAGAGGGAGACGTTCAACACGAACACCGAAAAGTTATAGCAAATATTAGGCAAATAACAGTGAAATTGCTTCCCATATCATGTCTATGGAGAAAATTTGCTGCTGTTTGAAGTCTGCGCTCGATAGTAAAGGAGAAGAGGGTATAGAAGTTGATACCAATTGCGTTAGCAGTTGCTGTGCAAGTAATACTCGAGCGAGTAGCCAGAATAAGGAGAATGAGCGCAGCGGAAAAACTGAGACAAATCTACTACGATATCAATCATCCCGCAAGCTTCAGTCGTCCGAGCGTTTTAGCCCGTGCAGCAGGTGTACGAATAGAGACAGTGAAGAAATGGTTGAAGAGTCAACCAACCTACACGCTACACAAGGATGCGAGGAAGCGGTTTCCAACTAGGAGATATGTTGTCAATAATATTGACAGTCAATGGCAAGCAGATTTGGCTGATATGCAGCAGATATCTCAATACAATGACGGTTACAAGTACATCCTAACCGTAATAGATATTTTATCACACTACCTTAACGCAGATGAGCACTTCTTTTCATATGATCCCTTAACACTAGAAAGACCGTTGGATCAATTGACCCAGAATTGATGTTAACTATATTCATAAAAATGTGATGAGTGACTGTAGCGCACCGATCTTCCTTGACTTTTCCTAAAACTTTAAGTTACACAAAATCAACATAGCAATTCGTTCATTTTCCCGCTAGTTTCGATTTAAATTTGTGATTGTACGTCAAAGACCCTATGGGTCAATAGACCCTCAAATTATGTTCTCAAGGCGACGAAGGCAAATCAACAAATGAAAACTTGTAGAAACAATATAATTAAAAACCAGAGTATCCCGACTAATTGATTGATGCGTCAAACCGAATTTGTTTAGTTCTGATTGATGTTTCTTTATGACGTATTTTGAAAATGTTTTCATGCATTTTTGTTCTTCATTGTATTCGATCGTAGATTCACATTATTCTGTTTGAACTCAACATGCGGCTCTGATTCCGACGATAATTACCAAAGTGACGATGACGAAAATGAAAATGAACTCCACTACATTCCATCTCCTGTAGTGAGCAAAGACGAAGATGACGAAGTTATGGAGAGAAGCAAATCTTCTTCTGAAACAGATAACAGTGTGAATCATACAGATGAAATTCTACATTTCACGTCACCTGACGGTACTTGTTGGACTGAAGTGAATATTGATAGTGCCAATACAAGAGGAAGAACTCCTGCGAGAAATATTGTAAGACACGAAGCAGGTCCTACACGTTATATATTGAATCGGGTGGATGACGAGTATGACATCTTCATAGAACTTTTTGGAAAAGATAATATTCGTCGAATTCGTGACTTTACAATGGCCGATGCTACGCGCCAAGGAAACAACAATTTTGAGTTGTCAGAAAATGACTTACTTGCATTCCTTGGCTTGAGTATAATACGATGTGTACTACAAGGAAAGAATCAACCTCTTTCATCTTTCTGGAGTCAAGAATATGGTATAAATATTTTTCAACAGACGATGGGTCGAAATAGATTCAAAGAAATCAAACGTTACATCCGATTTGACGATAAGAGCAGCAGAACTGAAAGAAGGCATGTGAAAAAATTTGCCGCGATACAAGAGTAATGGGATTCAGTAATCAAAAATGTGGAGAAGCTTTCTTTCCTGGAGAACATACTACTGTCGATGAGCAATTATTCCCATGTAAATGTCGTTGTCCCTTTTTGCAGTATATTGCAACCAAACCCGATAAGTTTGGGATAAAGTTTTGGATTATATGTGACTTGCTGACAAAGTATGTTCTGAAAGCGATACCATACACTGGAAGAGATGATCAGCGTGATAGCCGAGTTTCTCTTCCCGAGTCCGTTGTTTTGAACTTGACTGAATCATATTTTGGCAGTAGTATTTCTGTGACATCTGATAACTTTTTCACCTCGTGTTCATTGGCTAAAAGTCTTCAGCAAAAAAACATAACCCTTCTTGGAACTATTCGACCAAATAGACGCGAGATTCCACGAGAAATTGTGAAACAATTATTTTCAAAGCAGGTACCAGTTCATACATCCACATTCTTGAAATCGGAAAATCAACTGCTCGTTGCTTATAAAGCCAAGCAAAACCGTGTTTGTTTTGTCAACAGAACATCGATCAGCTATCGTCGATAGAAATGACCCGAAGAAAAAACCAAAAATGATAACAGATTCTAGCCAAACGAAGTGTGGAGTAGATACTGCAGATCAGATTGTATTCAGATCGTATTCAGATTGTATTCAGGTCAGGTTGTATTCGACAAAATGCGCCTCAAGAAGATCGCCTCTCGCTGTATTCTACAACTTGTTAGACATTTTGTGTTTGAACTGTTTCGTCTTGGCACGAGAGATGAATATGCCAAATGCAAAATCCCGACGTGATTTCATGTTGCACATTGGATAAGTACTTTGTTCCAAAGCAAAATCCAGAAAACGACCGCATTCCCATATTTCTACATTGCGCCTTCAAGTCAATCATAATGGTTTATCCGATTTGCGAACAAGATGTGAGATTTGCAAGTCAAACAAAACAAAACTGTTATGCTGCTCATGTGAAAAGTTCGTATGTGGCAAGTGCTCCTCACCAATCTGTCAGTTATGCATTCTACCATCGGAGTGTAATTCAATGTTTACCTCCCTTACTTCCGATCCGAATATTTGCAAGCTATAACTTTTACATACAGTCCCAATAAATTTTCATAGAACTGAATTGTAATCAGTGTCGTGATTTATTTACGTTTTCACATCAATAGTAAAACTTCAATTCATACATAATGCCTTTCAATATAAGGGGTCAATTGACCTAACGGTCTTGAACGGTAATAAAAAAGTTGGTCTTTCTAGTGTTAAAGAAGCGAATAGTTTTAAAAGTAGGGATAAATTATCTCATTAAGCTCGACAAGATGTTGGCAACAATTCTAGGGTTCTCAAAATTCACAATAAATGAAGGTACAACCATTGGTAATTCAGCACCTTCATTAGAAAGAGACATCAGTAACTTATATATTTACTGCAATATCGTTGAGTATACTAGAGTTGGTGACATCGAGGCTCCATTGCTGCGCACATTTCCCCTATCATCCGTCCGGAAGCAGTTAATCAATCGTGAATTCATCAACAAAATGTATTTACCGATCAATCGAAGTGTTATCAATAGAATCGACATTTCAATTCATGATGATGCGGGTGAAATTGTTCCATTCTATGGTGGTGTTAGTGTGCTGACATTACATATTAAGAATCGAGACTAAGGCTTAACGCTATTGTGAAATTCTTCAGAATTCAAAATTTACAATGACAGGCTTTTATAGCAGACCATCATATCAAAGCGGATATCCCGTATTTGCTGGAGGTAGGCGACAAGTAGGAGGAGGAATATTTGGTGCATTAAAGCGTGCATTACTTCCTGGACTTAAACGCTATGCGTTGCCAGTGATGAAACGCGTAGGAAACAGAGCTTTAGATTTTGGTGCAAATGTTGCTGCGGATGCACTCCAAGGAGCGGATATAGGAGAATCAATGAAAGTCCGTGCTCAGCAATCAGCTATTGATGCATTGGATGACCTAACAAAGTCGAGACGACCTGTTCGTAAGAGGCGCAACAAGACAAGACAAGTTGGAAATAAGTCGAAACGAAGGAGATTAACATATTTCTAAACTGAGCGAAATGCAATCGACTATCAATTCAGCTTTGTGCTTTTTTGATACATCACCCCAGCAAACTGACATAAGTTCGTCGAGAATTGTTGACTATTTTCCCTCAACAAATATTGTGGGCAATGACAGACCTATTCAGTTTGATGCTACTGCTAATGCTGATGACTACAGCGACTGTCAGTCTATTGACTTGGAATTGTGTGCACAAATTAAAAAAACTGATGGTACTAACATTGATTCTAAGGACAAAGTGGGGTTGATTAATCTCCCAATTGACAGTCTCTTCTCAGATGTCACTTTATCAGTAAATAATAAGCAAATTGAAGGAGGAGATTCATCATATCCATATGGAGCTTACTTATATACATTGACTCAGTTTCAAAACCAGGCCAAACAAACGCACTTACAAGCTGCTGGTTGGTTTACAGATCAGTCTGGTAAGTTCGATGATTTCGCTAATAGTGGTTTGAAAAAGCGTGTGGAATTCACTGCTGATTCAGCTGAACTACATCTAAAAGGTCATGTCTATCTTGATTTTTTCCGTGAATCGAGATATCTCCTATCTCAAGTACAAATGCGATTGACATTTGTTCGTGCTAAATCAAAATTTGCTTTGATGTCATTCGGACCTGCTGCATCCTATGATGTACACATAACGGAAGCTGTCCTCAATGTAAGGCGAGTAAAAATGAATCCCACAGTCATCAATCAACATGCTGTAGGACTGAAGAACCACAATGCTATATATCCAGTCAATCATAGTGTACTAATCACTTTTACGATTCCGGCGACTACCTCATCTTTTGATTATCCCAACCTCTTTCCAATTGCCCTACCGAAGGCGGTGTACATCGCGTTTGTAGAAAATGAATCATTCTGTGGTAACTTTCAGAAGAATCCGTTTCATTTTCAACATTTTGGTATCACGAAACTCGGTCTATTCGCAGATGGCAATTCAGTTGCTTGTAAGGCCTATCAACCGAATTTTTAAGGAAAACAATTTTTTTCGCGAATATTTCTCTACTTTCATGGCACTAGACATGTTCAACACTGACGATTCAAATGGTATTACGATGGATATGTATAAGAATGGCTACTTCTATCTATTATACAACCTCAAAGCAGATTGTGATATAACTGGGGAAAATGTGGATGTTACAAAAGCTGGTAACCTTCGATTGGAACTCACATTTGCGGATCCTTTGAAAGTTCCTGTAACCGGTTTACTACGCAATCTATGACAGCAGCATTGAAATTACTAGATTGAGAGACGTCTTGACCAACTATCAGAGATGAGCAACCTCAGTAATGTGGAAATCTTAAACTTAATGAAGAAAGCTCATCCCTATTCCAAGAAATTGTTTCTCAATGTATTCCCAAGAGATGAACTACCTACATCAATTCAGTCATATCCCTGTTCTCTGATAATAAATACAGACACGGTTAATCTTCGTGGTAAACATTGGGTTGCCGTGTACATAAATCGCAATAGAATAGCTGAATATTTTGACTTTCTCAATCAGCCGCCATTACATGATATATCAATATGGATGAATAGATTCTCATGGACTAGAAAGAAAGTGACATCGTTCCCACTCCAAAGTAATAGATCCCTAATGTGTGGGGGCTACGTACTATATTTTGTTAATGAACGACCTTTGAAAAGTGACTATAAAAGTGTTGTTCGATTATTCTCTAGAAATTGTGCTAAAAACGATGTAATTCTCAACAATTATATGAACTCAGTCTTGTAATAAATTCATTATATATGCAAAATTCGTTTTATTTCCCAGAGCGTAATGTTTAGAGAGAGAGCAAAGTTTCACAATTGAAATGTATATTTACAAACTATTTACAACAGTCCATCAACATTTTACAAAATAATTTTTCAAATCACATATTATTTGGGATACAACTTTCAAGTCTTTAATACCAGTTATCACAACTTTCCCATTGTGGAACACGTGAACGTGATAAGGATGCCAATTTGTCATTTGTGCAGCAGGAAATAACTCAACCTCATAAGTAAGATTGGACGTAGAGGAAACAATTCGCATAACACTGTCATGGTTTTTACTTTCCAATTAGGTAATGCATCCCGCAATAGTATTTCCAACACGGAGTGTAAGTAATTGAGATCACAATCATCGAAGCACCCAACACACTGCACTGTTCCATCAGGAAAGAAAAGGACAGTCATGGATTTCTCCTTCTTCAAGATTCTCCATGTCAACATTGTGGGTCGCCCCAGATACAAACTCGTCGTCGGCTTTCGCCTCTTCTTCACTATTAGCCATTGATTTCTGTTGGGTATGTCTAGCTCGATTTGATGTAGATTGAGTTTTGAGTTTGCTTTTGTAACCACCATGCGATTCACCACTTTCATCTGACTGATGTCGTCCATCTCTGACGAATGAAATTATACTTGGTAGAATCTCCTTTATAAAGGAACCCCATGTGACATCACTAAAACGAAAAAATCGATGATCAACGTCTTTCCTCTTGGATGAACATACGTAAAGTTTGACAGTTGGATCATATTTTATCCACACCTTTTCATCGAGAGGAATCTTCATCCGAGTATCATGTCGCTCAATCAGATTAGCAAAATCTTTAAGTGAGGGCAATGCGTCACTACTAATAGAAACACCACGATGATTTCTACTATTTGTTACAGAATGTCGAAAAACTATTTTTCTTGAATCTGTAAGGTGTATATAATGAGGCATATTCTGAAGTTATTCTTAATGTAATTATTATAATCTGATAATTGCCTAAAGTTAGTTGATGTTTGCAAATCAACATATCGGAAGGATGCTGAATGCTGTTATGTATTCAAATTCAATTTCTGCATATCGGAAAGATGTAGAAATGTGCACTCAAATATTTACTACCTATGTGTTATTTTTATTGATTCTACCGTTGTTCTATCCGCTATTCTACATCACCTGCTGTGGGAAGACATTTTCGTCTTTTTGACGGAGGAGGAAGTCCAAGGCTATAGTGTCCATATGGTAAAGATAAGTTCTTATTTATCCAGCAGCGTTTATCTTCCCAAAGTGAGAGCCCTCGCTTTCTAAACGTTTTTGTTTCAACTATGTGGTTTTTTGAATTTATGACGGTTATTTGCTCATTGGTATCTTTCTCAGTATAGTAAACATTTCTATAGTCACTATGTTCCATGCGTCTCACCACTGCTCTCTGTATACCCTTTGCTCGCCTAATGCTATGATGTGTTGAATCTAGAAATTTCATTGAATACATTTTTGGTTTCAAAAGAATCATCTCCTCAAGCAACTTTCCCGCGCACTCATCCTTAAAACAACCGAGTCTAGCCTTGTTTGTAATTGAATATAAACGGTGATTCACATCATAATTTGAGGAATCAAATTTTTCACCGAAATACAGGAATATATCCTCTAGACGAACAGATGGCGAGGTGTATAGACAAAGGAAAAAGCTATCGGTATCACCTCCACAAAGACGTGCTCTATTTATCAGTGGACATCTAATTAAATCTTTATAATACAACTGGTACATTTCTAATTTACTATAGTCAAGAACTGCTTGACCAACATAAATTAGTTTATTTAGAACTATTGAAGGTTTATACAGTTCCATACCAACTAAATCTTCATCGAATATCGTATGCTGGACATATAGGGAATGATTGGCCAATTTAGATAGTTGCAATGTTGTATTTACTAATTTGAAGTTCCTCCGACGTCTCACATTCTCCATAGTCTTACCAAACAGGGAGTTGTTTTTTAATTTATAAAACGCTTTTTCAAAATCAGATTTTGATTGAGCTCTTTTCTGCGAATTCATATCAATATATTGTCTCAGCCACGTTTTTTGTGTGAACTGGATTCCAGCATGGACCTTCTTTATCTTCATTCACATAGAGAGGTGGAATTTTAGAATCGAGTAATGAACAACATAATTTTCTCGATCGAACTGATGCAGCAACAGTTTCTTTGTGCTTGTGAAACACATATTTGGTCTTAAAGTTTCATAGAAATTTTTCATATATGTAGAAAACATTTTTGCTCTACCAATTGCATTTCCGGAGCTAATGGAAAATCAGCCGTGTCATCGTGAATGTCTGAAGGATATTCTAAATCCAAATCAAAGACATAACCTATATCAGCCTCATTATCAATATTTTGAATGTTTTCCTCATTTGAGAAATACACTACTTGACCTTCATCAAGCCATTTGAAGTTTGAATGTGGGAGATTCTCACTTAGCGACGAACCGTAAAGGTTGTTGACGTCTAAATATGCTAAATGTTGGCTCTCTTGTGGATTGTTTTGCAACTCTGAAATACGAGCACGCGCTCTATGAATATTTGTAAACGTCATACCTCCTCGGATCCCCCTCTCAAAATGATTATACATGCTCTCATCTTGAATGTAGTGTGGGGGATCATTCAAAGCAAAATTCAATGCGGATGTGAAGCTAAGGTCAGGAAGGCTAACAAAATGAACTGGATCTACTTGATCTTCATCCTGACTTAATTTCCTGAATGTCTCAAAAATGTCTGCCAACAGCAAGACATCTAACTTGAGGTATGCAAGCATGTAGTCTGCAAATGTTTTGCAATTAAACGCATTCCATGCTTTTTTCGCGTGCTCATAATCTGTATCGTTGCAATGCTCAAGAGTAAGATCGTTGTAAAATTCCCTTTGAGGAGGAAGACAGAGCTCCGTTAGAGTTGCCAAACTACTAAAATATGAGTACGGAAACACTGCTTTTTCGAAAAGAATATCATCAGTTAATTTCGGAAATTCATTTCGCAGCGCTTCTACATGTTTGTAGACTTTCAGACATTTGGCTAATTCAGCAAGTGATGCACTCAGAAATTGATATGAGTCCAAAAATTTCAATTTAAAATATACAGGCTTTCCATTATATTCGCTTACTGGAATTTTTGATGATAGAGTAATTTATTTCTCAGCAGTAGCTGCAATAACATCTAACTTCCAAGATTTCTTTTTACCAATTGCTTTATAACAAACAATATGGCTGTCATAGTTTTTGCAATTGTGAAAGAAAACAGGAAGCTCTCTTCGATTCAATCTTAATCGCAAATTGCACTTTGAACATAATGCTTGCCTGTACTTTCCGGTTATGTGATCGTGATCGCGAACTTTTGATATATCTTCACCAAATTTTATCTTACATTTATTACAATTTTCTGCATTTTTATGAGCAATATCTTCCACTGCTGTCAATCGCATCGGCATTCTGGTCATGACATTTTGATTATCATATAAGTTTTGGACAACATCTTCTAAATGATTTAGGAACTCAGCGATGCAATTTTCCTCTTCAAACAGATAATAGGTATTATTATAGGTTGACTGAAGTGCCTCATGCCAGACGTGGTACACACCTACAGCCGCAGGTTTATCAATTTTATTTTCTATCAAACACTCGATATCGGCGTATATGACTTAAGGTGTACTGAGTTGGTGCTCAGTACTACTTATCTGAACTTCTAAATGTTTGGGCATTTTTTCTATTTGCGCCTTACCACGATTACAGAATTGAAAATGTCGTTCTAAAGCGCTTCTCTTTGAAAAGGATTGATTGCATCTTTCACAAAAAATCTTGCGACTTGTGTAAAATTTGCTATATAATCTAGATAATTTTCGTATGCCGCAATAATGGGCAAGACCGTTATGTAGCACTAGCAAAATATTAACGGTTCTTTTGCCAATGAAATTGCTTTTGTATCTTACTCCCTTGAGACCATTTTCATACAAGTGGATATTTACTTTTATATCATTGTTTTTCTCAAACTTAGGAATGTCCTTTATTGACACTGGTGTGGAAATGCCATCCATAACCAATTCAGATGTCCACTTTCTATATGAGTTTACCTCGTTTATCTTTGAATGAGTAACTTCATCGTAGTGAATGATTGACAAGATAGAATACATGAAGCAGTCATTTGAATTTACGTTTATTACAGCTTTAGAACTTCTTAACTTTTTAGGTAAAGTAGTCATTTTACCACCAGATAGTAGAGGAGTTGAAATCAAATTGAATTCTACATTTACTACTTTATCAACGACCCAATTGCTTCCTCTACTTGCAAAAGTTGAAACATGATTTGATAAACTATTTAAATTATCCTGAAAACATGTGTCAAAGTCATATATATAATTTGATGATAATGAGGTGAACAGTAATGGGAAGAAGACCGTTCCAGGACACCGAAAAATTCAAAAAAATTGGTATCTTTAAAAACGACTAAATTCATGAATTTGAACCCTTTTTTCAGGTTTTTAAGACCTAAATTCATGAATTTAGACCGTTCCAGGACAAGACAAATTCAGAAAAATTGGTATTTTCAAAAACGACATAAATTCATGAATTTGAACCCTTTTTCAGGTTTTTAAGACCTAAATTCATAAATTTAGACCATTTAAAAAGTACCATTTTTTTGAAAAATTGGGTATTTTTAAAAACGACTAAATTTAAGAATTTTGGTCATTTTTTCAGGTTATGAAGACCTAAATTCATAAATTTAGGCGTTTTTAAAAATACCCAATTTTTCAAATTTTTCAAAATCTCAAATTTGAGAATTACAATTTTTCTCTTGAAAATCATGACCGTTCCAGGACACCGAAAAAATCAGAAAAGTCAAGAATCTCAAATTTGAGATTATGACATCTTACTCCCAAAATCATGACCGTTCCAGGACACATCATCAAAAAATTGGTATTTTTAAAAACGTCTAAATTCATGAATTTTATCCATTTTTCAGGTTTTAAAATATAAGATAACTAAAATAATGTGTCTAAAAATATTTCTTTAAAAATGGAAGAAACAAAAGTGGAAGAAGCCGCAAAAATATATCCTTCCTTATCATATGAACGTAGTTCTACTTTAATGGACATTGAAAAGATGAACATTGAAAAAATGAACAAAGAAAAACACAAAGATAGAGTACGCTATATGAAAGATAAGGAATCTCAATTATTATTAAGATTAGAGCATTATGATAAATTAAGAAAGAGATGGACCAAAGTTAAGAATGCAACACAAGGAATTGGCATATTCTTAACAATAAGTTTAGGTGCTTTAACAATTGTTATATCGATTGATAAAAAGAAAAAACCAAGTTACTTGGTGCCTCCGTACCAGTATATTTTTTTGATCTGTTTAAAAAAAATAATAAATATACACTGAAGTGCACTGAAAGTTGCACTTTAAAAAAATAATAAATATACACTGAAGTGCACTGTAAGTTGCACTTTAAAAAAATAATAAATATACACTGAAGTGCACTGAAAGTTGCACTTTAAAAAAAATAATAAATATACACTGAAGTGCACTGAAAGTTGTTATATCTTCAGGTGTTTTAGTAATTCCAGTAGTTGCTACTGCTTTAACAGGTACGGGTGTTTTTGCAACTTCACTTGTTACAATAATAGATAAATCTTTAATAACTAAGAAACGAAAATCATTAAAAACTAAGCATTTACATATTAAAGAAGTCTATGACAAATTGCATTACTACTTTCAAAGAGTATGTGATGATAATGTTATTACGTTAGATGTGATTGAAAAATTTGATCAATTAGCTAATGAAGTAAATCAAATATCATTTCAATTACAGTCAGAAAAAGTTGATGATAAGAATAAACAGGATGGCAAAATTTCTAGTGATGGTAAAATTTCTAATGAAGAAAATGATAAAAATTTTTTAGAAGAGCTAAAAACTTTAAGCGAAAATTTAAGCAAAACTTTATTAAACAAAACTTAAAACGAAAAGATGTCAGACGCCAAAGCAATAAAAAAATAATCTGTTCAGTAAAATGTTTTTGTTGTATTCCAATGTTACCACAAAATTCAAATATTATACTCGTATTTTAAAAATGGATAAAATTGGAGCTGATAATTTTAAAAGAATTAAACAATTAGAAGAGTTAATAAAAGAAAGAAATATTATGAAAGAAAATCATCTTCAACATAGAATGATAAAAGCTGGTATTCAATCTGATATGTTTGAAAAAATGCAGCAAACCGAGCAAGTAAAATCTGATTTTGAAAAACTATGAAACCATTTAAAACTCTTGAAAAAGAACTTGCAAATAATGATAAACAAATTGACATAACAGATCCAGAGCACGAAACTATATTAGATGACTATGGATTACTAGAATCAAACATTAATAAGAAATTACCAAAATCTATGCAATTTGAACATTCTATTTCATTTATAGATGGAAAGACAATACCTAGATTTTATCTCGGACAAAAAGAAATATTTCCACAACCTTTTCGAGGTTTAATTTTTTCACCAGATAAATCTCCTTTTAGTTTAGACAGAAATTTTGTTGATCTTTTAAGAGGAGCAGATTTAAAAAATTATGCTGTAGGAGATCTCATAAAATATAAAGCTATGTTAGATAGAGTTAAAGCAGTAAAATCTCTTAGACGTTATAAACAATTAGAAAATTTATTATCAACGGGAGTTAAAGTAGGAAAAGGTTTTAAAACAGAAACAACTATATTCTTACCAGATGATCCACAAGAATTACTAAATAGATTAAATATTTTAATATCGGCAATAATAGAAGGACATAATTTTAGTTTCAATGAAATTCATGCTATATTGAAAAGACTGTTAGAAAAGAAGATTCTAAATGAAGAGGATTATAAAAGTATAGCTGAAATATGCTGTTTTTAATTTTCATAAAAAATATTTAATAAAATATTTTCATTTAAAATTTTTATTCAAAAAATGTGTTCAGCAGATTTAGACAAAATTAATAATCATTTAGAAAATTTGACACAGATTTTGGGTTCATCAAAATTTAGTACGACGTTAAAAATTATAACAACTACTTCATCACACACTTGTAATTTAGAACCCATCCTACATTTGGAACAAAATAAAAATTATCAAATTGCATTAACTAGTTTCTCCACATTTAACACTATTCAAAACGTTATCAAAGATGTGAATGATCAATTTAGATATTCTACTGATAAAGGCAAAACGTGGAAAGTACTAACTTTTCTTCCTGGTTCTTACGAAGTTGAATCAATATCAAATGAAATTAAGAGACATTTAGGTATACCATCTAAAGATAAGAAACAATTACATTTTGCAGTTGAACCGGCAGTTAATAAATTTTCTCTTACTTTAGACGAAAATCATCAAGTTGATTTTAATCATGATAGATCATTGTCAAAGCTATTAGGATTTAATAAACAAACCTATAGTCAAGGTTATCATTTAGGTGAGAAGATTCCAAAAATAACTGAAATAAATTCAATTGTTGTACATTGTGACATTATTGAAGGAGGATATATAAATGGTAAATTGTCAAATTTAATATTCAGTTTTCCAGCTTTTACTGTACCCATTGGTTATAGATTAAATGTATTTCCACAAACATTAATATATTTCCCTATTACAAGAAAAACTATTAACAACATTAACATTAGAATCACTGATGAGAAAGGACAAGAAATAAATTTTAGAGGTGAAGAGATTATGATAGATCTTTTGGTTCGGGAGGTATAAACTCCCACGCGAAGATAGAGAAGTTTAATTTTCTTCTTCTTCTTTTAAAATAAAAATAATTTTTTTATTAAAAAATGAGTGAAGTACTACCATTAAATAAAAAAAACTTAAATTTAATCATTATCCAAATTTATCTAATACAGTTTTGTCAGTTATTTGTGGAAGATCAGGATGTGGAAAAACGTATCTATTATTTAAAATTCTCACGACACCCAACTTTTTGGATTATAACAATCTTATAATTTATACAACAACGGCAGAACAAACCGTCTATCAATTTTTAAAATATGGATTTGAAAATAATCTTAAAAAACAGCAATTGCTTAATTATTCAAAGAATATGAAAAATCTGAAGATGAAGAAGAAATAAGTTCTTGGTGTGAAGAAGCAGCAAAAAATAATCAGTTAGTTGAATCCAATAAAAACAAGCATATAAAGATGCAATTAATAGATGATAGTGGTAATATGCAAGATCCTAGTAAACTAGATAAAACAATGAAACATTGTAATTTTTGATGATTGTGTTAATGATAGAAATCAGTCAGTTCAGAGAAATTATTTCACAAGAGGTAGACATAATAACTGTAGTGTTTTTTATTTAACACAAAGTATGTATTCATTAGACGGAAGTGTTATTAGAAAGAATGCAAATATATTTATACTATTTGAAATAAATGCAAGAAACTTAAGTGATTTGTTAAGAGATTTATGTGTAAGAAATAAAGATGAATTTAAACAATCGTGTAACAATGCTTGGTCAAAAGATTATGGCTTCATTACAATTAATATTGATAGAAAAATTCATGATAGAGTTATAGAACATTTGTTTACTGAGTAATAGAAGATTTGTTTACTGAGTTATAAATAATAAAATTTTTATTCTAGACTGATTTAAATAATAAAATTTTTATTCGAGACTGATTTAAATAATAAAAATTTTTTTTCTAGACTAGCAGTTATTCCATCAGGTAAAATTTTTCTTTTATCATCAAATGGATCTAATGCTAATTTATGTTCCTCTTTTAAATACATGGTATGTTTCTTTGAATTAAGTCTATAATTACATGCTGTTTTTATTTCATTATTAAATAATACATTTTTATAATCTTGAAATGTTATTTCATTAGCCACTGATGCCTTTGAAATTCCTTTTAATGTTTTATGTGTTTTAATATTGTTAGTTGTATTATAACAATAACATTTAGATTTTAAAAATACAACATCTGCTATGTACTCTTCATTTCCTTCTAGTTCATCTTTTACTTTACATAAATCAGAAGGATGAATGATATCTTTTATTTTATTAATTTCTTCATCAAGTGAAGAATTATACGGTATTGTTAATTCTAAGAAAACCGAATCCGTATCTGTAAAGTGTAATTTATAGTTTTCGCCATAAGCAGGTGCTAAATAATCATGCATAAATCTATACATAAATAGTTTAGCTAATTCTAATATAGTGAATCCTATAAAATTGAACTTATCATGTTTTACGCTGATTCGACGTAAATGTACAGCACATAGATTATCACTAAATCTAGTAGTTCTTTTATATGTAGGTTTCCTTGTTAAATTTTGAAACCTATCTCTATCATAAACTATTTCAATATTTTGTCTATTACGCACATTTTCTAAAGTCTTACCATA
Organism: Prostheceraeus crozeri; assembly: GCA_907163375.1. Classification (NCBI taxonomy): domain Eukaryota; kingdom Metazoa; phylum Platyhelminthes; order Polycladida; family Euryleptidae; genus Prostheceraeus; species Prostheceraeus crozeri. Next base: position 44,118 of record CAJQUW010005388.1, on the reverse strand, counting down.
AAATGCATTATTCATTAATTTGAAGAACACGTTTCCAAAGTCATCTTTATTTCTTTTAGCTATCTTACGTTTTTCAATATTGAACTCTATATAATCTTTTAACCACCTAGATTTTCTATACTCTAGTTTTCGATGTATTTTAGTGAGAATCATTCCATATTCTAAATACCAATCTAGCATTCTTCCTTCAACAACATACTTTCCTTTATTACCTTGTGTTAACATAAGTTTTTTTGTTGGTCTGTATTTCTTAGGAATTATAGACTTTTGATAATCTGAAAAATCTTCTATATTGGGAATTTTGTTTTCGGGACAGAAAGGATAATATTTTGTTGCGCCTTTTATATAATCAGGGTATACTAAATCAACTTCATATATATAACCAAAATTATAATTTCCATCATGTGTTTTTTGATAATCAAGAATATTACACCATGACATTTCACCTGTTGGTAATTCTTGTATCATGCAAGAAGAATATAAGCTATTAAAATCATAATATAACAAATAGTTTTCTCTCATGATTTCATCAACTGCTGCTTGACTATCTTCATTTGATATAAGTCCTTCTATATTTTGATTAAACAATTTTATAAACTGATCGCTTTCTTCTGGAGATAAAGGTTTCATTATTCCATAATCATCAGGATTTACTTTTTAATTGTAACATTTAACACATCTATTACCTAAAACTGATGAAACTCCACCTCTAATTCCAGATTCAAAAAATATTAATTTATCATATGTATTACCTAAAACTGATGAAACTCCACCTCTAATTCCAGATTCAAAAAATATTAATTTATCATATGTATTTTCTTTATAATGTTTAAGTTTAACACCAGTATGTTTTAATCCTGCTAACCATGTTAAACCTGGTGTAGAATAACAATAACATGGATCTATTCCATAATATTCTAAACACATATCACGAAAGTTTTCAAAAAGATCAGTAAGAATTAATACATCTATCTTAAGATATTTCATTGTATAATCACACATTGTTTTACAATTTAACTCTCTCCAATTCTTTTCAGCTTCTGCATAGTCTTCTTCAGATAATTGTGATTGTTTTAATGTTTTAATGGTCATGATCTTTTACTTTATCAAGATATCTACCTCTGCCAGTTTTATAATTATTTGTAAATTCTTTTCCACAGTAAAAACATTTTATTTCATTAACAAAATTATTTTTTTCTTTATCCGTTAATGGAAGCATTGGTATATTTGTTTCAAGCAATTGTGAAAAACTTCGACCGTGCTTTGTCTGTGGAATAGCTCAATGCCGTATGTGTGTGACTACCGCTACTTCAGTAATTAAATAGCAAGGGTCTGATCAGGACTATTTTACAAATTCTTCTTTTGTCTTGTTGAGGATGCCTGAAAATACTCCAAAACGCAATACCAGATCCAACTCTGCTACTTCAAGTGCAACTCCTACCACTCTCGCTGACATAAGGGCCCTTATTGAAAACGTGCGTGAGGACTTTAAGTCATCCTTGAAGAGTGAAGTTGGTGCATTGAAGTCAACTATTTCGAGTCTTCTGTTATCGATTGATGAGCTAAGACAAGAAAACAAGCTTCTTAACCCTTTGGGGTTTTGTGGTATAAATATGCACCACATAAGTAAACCCATCTTTATGTAATTGTAATGATAACATTTAACAAAATCTATCTATATATCGTACAAACACAATCTAAAAAATATATTTAAAGTGATATTTCATTCCAAATGATATATTTAATGTTTGTTTGTCTTCGTAATAGATGATGATCTTTCGAAATCAATTTCAATTTCGACACCTGTTGATTCAGAGTGATATTTTCGGACAAGTAAGTGATTCAACATTACTCTTTCTACGTATTATCCGAGTATATTACAGTACTTTCTAAATACATATATCAGCAATCGTATATGATCAACTGATTTAGCGTAATTGAATGAAAAAAACAGGTGGTACAAAAATACACCACAAAACGGAAAGAGAATTTTACATTGCAATAAAGTAAAATTCATATCTTGCTAATAGTCAGGGATAAGACACAGGTTTACTAACTGTAAAACCTACAGAGTAATAAAGAACAATATTATCAATATCAAACAGATTCTGCATCGAGTAAAAATATTAAATTTCTGAATAATGGAACTAAAATCATTTTGAAGTCTGCAAAAATAGAGAGTTCAGCAGCGGGATTCGAACCCGCTAATTTTACTTGTGCTGTGTCGGTGTTATCCACTACACCACTGGAACACGCATGTAACTGATTGAGCACGCGGTTTATATTACGGCTTATCAGTTACTTATCAGTGTCTCAAGTAGTAGGAATTTTACATAAAATCGGATTTAGTACAAAATTTACATTTCATGAAGATCCATGTATTGTTTGGTCAGACCTACTGATTTTTTATAGTTACTGTTTCTAAACATACTCGCATACAGTGCTATAAGCGTGCATGTGTAGCCTGCATACAATGCATATTAGAGAATAAACATTATGCTTTTTTTCAGGAATGTCAAGGGCGAATGTGAGAGTCGTTCATTCAAGGAGGGGAGCTGCTCAAGCTGCAATTGCCCTGCTATATGCTGACAATAGTGACGAGGAAATTGAACCATTAGACGATGAAGACGAATCTTTCATCACTGATGACCAGACAGTCGAGGCTGATGAAACAATTATTGGCAATGAAGAAAGTGAAGACGAAGATGAACTAGAAGGCGAAACAACGAACACCACAAGCTTGAATTGGACTCAAATATATAAGATGAAATCAGTTGAAGTAACGAATCCTATTTCTTTCGGCAGCGTAAAAAAAACGATTCTGAGCTAAGTGAAGCTGCAACACCTTACGAAGTGTTTGAGAAAACGTTTCAGGTTCAAAAATTGATAGAAGAAGTAATCCTACCCCAGTCCGTTTTATATGCCAACAGAAAAGGAGTTGACCTGAATACCAATACTGAAGAAATGAAGGCGCTACTTGGCCTCCATATACTGATGGGATATAATAAATTGCCTGAGTTGAGAGACTATTGGAAGCAAGATGACGATCTTCATGTCAGCAAAGTTTCCCAAACCATGACCAGCAGAAGATTTGAGATCCTGAGAGCTCATTTGCACTTCAATGACAATGAAGCAGAACATTCTGGAAGGTCCTGGAAAATTCAGCCAGTCCTGGATCATGCCAACATGGTTTTTCAAGATGCTTATGAATACGAAGAAGAGCTTTCGATAGATGAGCATATGGTGAAATTCAAGGGAAACAATTCCAACAAACAATACATGAGAGGAAAACCGACTCCATGGGGTTTCAAAGAGTGGATTCTGGCGGCAGCTAAATCTGGTTATGCTTATCAGATACATCTGTATACTGGAAAGGATACAGGAAACTCCAATCTTGGCTTGGGAGAACAGGTCGTTACGAAGCTGAGCCAGTGTGTGGAAGGAACTGGATGTGTGATTGGAATGGATAACTTTTTCACTTCCATCAATCTTCTTGAAGACCTCCATGCAAAAGGAATCAAAGCTATTGGAACAATTCGTTCTCATCGGAAGGGCCTGCCTCCAAAAGCAAAAGAAGTAAAGAAGATGAAAGAAGGAGAAACTCACTCTTTTGTCTCGCAGAATGAAAAGGTTTCCGTGTGCCTATGGATGGACAAGCGACCAGTCCTAATCGCGTCTAACTTCGTTGATCCCTCACAGACAACAGTTGTTGAAAGAAGGAGACGAGGGCAACCTGGAAAACAGCCGAAGACCATCCCATCTGTTGTCGTGCAATACAATTCAGCGATGCAGGGTGTTGATTTGTGCGATCAAAAGAAAGTTTCGTACGAGATCGGCCACAGATCCCCAAAGAAGTACTACCTTCGTCTATTCTTCGATCTTTTGGACATGGCTATCAACAATGCATATGTTGTCTACTGCTCTAGGAAACTGGGAAAGATGTCATCGTACGAATTTCGACGATCAGTGGCAAACAGCATGATTCGTGGATTCTCAAGTAGAGAAAGAGAGCCAAGATGTGCACCTCCTGCCAAGAGATTACGTGTTCGAAGTTCAAATACACCTCTACATCTCCCAAGAGTTGCCGCGGACAGAAAACGTTGCAAACATTGCAGCTCCCGATTGGTGGACAACAGGAGTAACATTCAGTGCACAGATTGTGATGTTGCGCTCTGTCTGAATAGTTCTCGAAATTGCTTTCGGGACTATCATTCATGACGTTACAAATCTAAGGAGATCTTTCGTAACTCAATTTTATGCTTCTCCATGTGAACGATGAGCTCTGTTTATCGTGAATAAAGTCATTCGGAATAGCGGATGTTTTACTCAATTTCATGTCTAAATTCAATAAGTCTTATTTCAAAGTGTAATCCGTTTTGTGGTACATTTTTGTACCACATCAAAAAATCAATATGTCAACGCTTTATATTAGATATTTTCTAATATATTCACTAATTTACCATATTTAAGCAAGATAACATTGATTTATTTATGCTTCTTAGGTTAGTTACCTTATAAACCTCAAAGGGTTAAAGACAAATATGACTCTTTGTCTGAGCAAATGATGAATGAAAGGGACCTTCATTTTCAGATATCCCAAGTTTCGAGTGAAGTTGAAGCTCGAGCGAAGCGGAGTTTGAATGTGATTATTTCGGGAATACCTGAAAACCCACATGCGACCTCTGGTTCTGCTGTTAATGATGACGAAGAAGATGACGATAATGATGAATCTATTTGCTCCGACGTCTTCAAAGCTGTTGGACTTTCATGTGAGTCGGACGACATCTGCTCAGTCACTCGATTGGGCAAGTCAGGAGTTGGACGGCCGCGTCTCTTGCGGGTCCGATTCAGATCAACTGACTTACGTGATGCAGCCATTCGAAACTGTAAGGAATTAAGGAAGACATCTCGATTCCGTGGAGTTTATATTAATCCAGACCGCACGCCATTTCAGCAGGAATGTTGGAAAGGTGTTTTGGAAGAGCTGAAAATGAGAAAGGCCAATGGAGAGGACGTTGTGATCTATCGTGACCAGGTTGTGAAACGCAGGAACGTGAGAAATTTTTGAAGTCGTTTTTACTCCCAATTTCGAAGTCAAAAACGACCACTGCAACCTCTGTGTCCAAGAACAACTGGCTAGTTTTGTGCAATTCTCAATCTCTCTTTTATAAGCTAGACGAACTTCGAGCTCTTGTCTCAACAATTAAACCGACATTTATTTGTGTTACAGAAACGTGGCTTACTCCGGATGTTGATAATAATGTGATTCAAATGAAAGGATATTCTTCTTTTCGTAACGATCGCCAAGATAACTTGTCCGACGGTCGTCGTGGCGGTGGTACGATTATTTACTCGACTTTGTCATCTGGTGCTATTGAGGTTGATATTCCAATCGACATTGTAAAACCCAGTGGTATTGAGAACAATTTAATTAAGTTCAATGACTTCAACAACAAGCCCGCCTTCTTATTTTGCGTTTACTTACCTCCAGGTTTAAAAACTGAAATTGTTCATAACTTCAAGGATTATGTTATAAAGTGTTTTGATCTAGTGCTTGATGATGTTCCTGAGGCTTCTGTCTATGTGTGTGGTGATGTCAACAGATATGACCTCTCTTTTTTGAGTGTTCATTTTGATTTGACCAACATTGTAGAATTGCCAACATTTGGTAGTGCTACTTTGGATAAATTTTTCTGCCTCTCTTAGGAACAGAGCAACTTTAGTGTCTCTACCGCTCCATCTCTTGGTACAGCTTTAAATGCCCATGATATCGTTATTATTTCGAGAAATGTCATGCAAAAGGGCACTAAAGCTCATTATCACAAAGTTTACGACTTGCGCAAGTCATATGTTGATGCTTTCAAATGTTTAATGTCTTCAATCGATTGGAAAGAATTGTATTCTAATACATGTGTGCAAACAGCGACTCAACTTTTTTATCAGCACTTTTGTAATGCTTTTTCTGTTATTCCTGTATCATTTATAAGATTGACTCCTAACACTAAGCCATGGATAACACCAGTTTTAATCGATTTAATAAACAAACGCTGGTCGGCTTACAGATCGAAGGATTTCCCTCTTTACATGCACTACAAACAAAAAGTTAACATCGAGATTTACAAGTCGAAGAAATTGTGGGCTACTCGCATGAGTACTAATGTGAAAGGTCTTTGGTCAGTTGTAAATGATGTGAGAGGCAAAAGCAATGATAATTCAGTTAACAGCATTGTATCGATTTTTGGTGACTGTGAAAATGCCTCCGAATCTATTAATCATTCATTTTCTTGTGTTTTTGCTGAAAAAGAAACTTTCCCTGTTTTGAGCTTGTCAAGTACAAATGAAAATATCTGTGATGTTGAAACTGTACACACTCTTCTTATTCGACTTAAAACTAGTAAGGCATGTGGTAGTGATGATATCAATCCCATTTTCTTGAAAGTAGTGGCTGAATGTATAGCTGAACCATTGTGTTATCTGTATAATCTTTCTTTTAAGACTGGTATTGTGCCTGACATCTGGAAAATTGCCGATGTATGTCCTGTACCGAAATCAAAGCCTGTTAAGAAGGATCAGCTGAGACCCATATCCCTCCTGCCAATTATGGAAAAGATATTTGAAAAAGTCTATCGCAAGCCGTTATTGAACTGCTATGATGACTGTCAGTATGCCTATCGTCCTCAGTCCTCCACTGTCTGTGCCTTGATTGTGATTCATGAAACAATTTTGAAATATCTTGATGATGTCACTGTTGGTGCTGTACGTGTCGTTACTTTCGATATGTCTCATGCTTTTGACTGCTTGCCTCACCATCTTCTTTTGTCTACCCTACTGGGTATGAATTTACCTGATTGTGACAATTTTGTTAACTGGATCAACAATTATTTGTGTCAGCGCAAGCAGAGAGTCAGGTTGGGACGTCAAAAAAGTTCATTTGTATCTGTCACCAGTGGGGTCCCTCAGGGATCAGTGTTAGGACCGATTTTATTCTCTGTTTATATGTCAAGCTATACAGCGATAAATTCAAGTGTTCGTATATGTAAATATGCTGATGATATCACTATTGTTGTACCGATTTTCAAAGAACAATTCCACGATGTTAAGTTGATAAATGATGAAATCAAGAATTTTGAAAACTGGTGTCAGGATCACAAAATGTTAATCAATCGATCTAAGACAAAAATTATGAATATCAATTTCAGTTCTTCCCCTTTGCCGTCAATTTCAGTCATCGAAAATGTAAGAGTTTTGAAAGTCTTAGGACTTTGTTTCAATGAAAAAATCTAAATTGGATTGATCATGTCGACTTTATTGGTAAGAAGCTGTCTCAGAGACTGTACATTTTGCGTATATTGAAATCTGTTTTAACGCATGATCAGCTTGTTTGTATCTTTTTTGCCATCCTTCAGTCGCTAATTGATTATGATTGTCAAGTTTTCATAAATCCAGGTCGCATTTTTGATAATAAATTGAAACTGATTTGCAAGCGAGCCTTCCGCATCATTCATGGTGAAAATGTGAAAAGTTGTGATAAATGTGATAATTTGAATCATGATGTTCGTAGACGATCATTGTCTCTAAAATTGTTCAATGACATCCTCTCGTGTAAAGACTATGTTCTTAGAGCCCTGATTCCACCACACTCATGTCGTAGCAAAAGATTGTTACTACCCCGTGTTAGAACACAGCGTAGAGTGAACGGTTTTATTTTTTCTTGTGCCAAGATGTATAATGAGGCAATACAAGCTGCATGTTGATTTTTGTCGCGTTGTTATATCAGTTTACGACTAATTTTGTAATGTATTTTGGACCTCCTCCGATTCTCAATAGGGGGTCGTTTTTGTTTTCAATAAACGCTTACTTACTTACTTACTTTGTCCTTGTAACTCTTCTACTTTCTTTGTAAACATTTCTGAACTATCTTCACCATAGTATTGATAATATTCTGATTTAAATAATTCAGGATAATTTGAATGAATGTACATTCCCCAACATAATGGTTTTTGTTCAAATAAATATTTTTCTTTACTTTGTTCAGATACACTTTTTTCAGGTGCACTTTTTTCATATTTACCATTATCAGAATTTTGTGTTATGTTAACATTATATGCTTCGAAATCACAATAAATAGTAAAGGGTACTTTATTTTTCAAATAATGTCTATTATAAATTAAATAATCATCTTTAGGAAAAGTATTTTCAACTGCTTCATTTTGTTGACAATTCTCCAAATGTCTATTCATTTCTTCTTTAGTTCTAAAGCTCGTCATACATTGGAGACAAGGAAAATTAGCATTATCTGAAGTTTTTGTAAATATAGAAACATCTTTACACAATATAAAATGACCTTGATAATATAATATATTCGCTTGTGCTGGTTGTTTTGTCTGTTCTAATTTTTCAAATTTATCTTGATATATTTTATGTGTTAAATCGATATATCTTTGTAAATCTTTTTCAGACTGTTGATAATTTTGATTTAATATTTGTAGCTGATAAATATATTCTTTATCATATTGTTCCTTATATTGTTGTTGACATTTTTTGAACATTCATTTATTTTTTGATTGGTTTCATTTCTTCATTATTTAATTCTTTATTGTCTTCATTTAATTTTTGAATCGTTTCTATCTTATTTTGATATTTATGGTGATATTCTTGTAGTAACATTTTTAATTGTTATTGATGATCTGTTTTACATTTTTGTAAACTTTTATTTAAATTTTGGAATTTTTGTTGATATTCTTAAGATAAAGATAAATAATCGGAATCATAATTATAATTACGTCCTTTATAATTATTATGATTAATCATTATTGGTGATAATGTTTTTATAATTTGAAATTTTTCAGTACATATTATATTTCCTTGGTATAAAATATTATGATGCATGTAATTTCCTCTATCATTATATACTATTTCTGATTGACATACATTTTTATTATTCAAATAAAATTTTTTTGAATCTGAGTAAAATGGATTAATTTTGCCAATAGAAACATAATTCACATTTAATTCAAAAACATTTACTTCTATTAAATTTTTATTCTTTTTATGAAACTTTGTTAGCTTATTATAATCATATGGAAATTCATGTAAGCCATCAGAGCGATCAAATTCATTTATATATTCTTTTTTGTCTTCTTTGTGATATTCTGCAGGATGTAAATGTGCTATAATACTCCACAGAAAACAATAATAATCTCCATTTTTTATGTTGATTATTTGTGGTGAACTGAAAGGCAAAGGAACATAACTACCACCAGTATTATTTTTATATTTATCAATTACTATTTTCTTAGATAGTATTTTAACAAATCTCCAACCAGATTCACGTAACTGGGCTTCAATTATACAATTTTCTAATTTATTTATCATCGATTCAAATATGGGTAGTATATCATTTACATTATGAATTTCTTGTGAATTTGTAAAATGTCCTTGTATTATTTCTTCAGGAATTCCATCAGGTCCATTTTTTGTATAAAGTACTTCTACATTCATATAACATTTGAAAGATTTTCTAAATATATTATAAAAGTTTCATCGGTTTCATTATGTTCAACAGATTCATTAAATAAATATTTTATATCTGTTACTGGCGAAGCCCTAGAACCTTCGGTTCGTTCCGCTTCATCGGTTTTTTTAGTTTCATCAAATTCATCAATTTCGTTAAATTCATCAGTATCGCTAAATAAATATCTTCCATCTGGTATGGGCCAAGCCCTAGAACCTTCGGTTTGTACATGTTCATCTTCACTATTAAAATCTTTTTTATATTCCGAATGTGAATAATCATCAAATATTTTTTTAATTTCTATATCAGTAGTTAATGTTTCTAGATCGTTTTTATAATTATTTAATTTTAATATATTTCCTTCATCAACTCGATCTACATTTTGTAAATGCAATTTGCTATTTAAATTAGATGGATAACTTCTTTTTGTTTGCAACTTTTTTTTACATAAATACAATAAAACTTGGTATTTTCCATTTTTTTATTTTTTAAAGAAACAATTTGTGTTTTAATTGTAGATATAAACATTCTAATATCAAGGTCTTGAGAGTAATATTATATTATTATATATTTCACGTTCTTTAGTTATTTTATTTTCTTTATCACATTAAGTTTTATCATATAACGTTTTATCAAAAGATAATTTAAATTTATTTTCACTAACTATTGATTCTTCATCATCATCATCAATTGATTCTTCATCATCATAAATTACACTTTTTGGTATAGGATGCCATTCCCTGATAGGATACCATTCCCTGATAGGAATATCTAATTCCAAATTATATTTATCATTTGATAATAATATAATAGAGAAAAATATTGGTCTTTGATCTCTTTTGGAAAATTTAATAACACCGCCATAATCTGAATCATTTTTAGTTTTTATTAAAGATGATAAAATTTGAAATTGATTAGATGTAAATCCTAATTTAAATTTTGTAGACCCGACACATAGTTGTCTAACAGTATCTTCAACTATTCCATGATTATTATTTTCAATTGTAAGAAAATGATATTTAGATAAATTTTGATTATATGTAGTATTAATACCATGTTGAGATATAAATTTTTCTTCACTTTAATTTTTATAATTACTTATATTTTTATAATCTTTGTTACCACTCACACACCTTTTTCAGATGTTTCAGAATCATCATCTATATTATCATCATTATTATTATTATAAGATTCTTTAATATTATAATGATTATGATTATGGTCATTGTTAATAGTATAAGGCGTAGTCCACATATAAATTTTTTCCTGCTGCGCAAAACCATTTATGTAAGATTTTAACAAATTAATGTTTAAATTTGAATATAATCCTATATAAGTATCATCATCATATCTTTGTGGCATTTCTGATGTTTCATGTTTATAAATTGTATCTCTATAATATACTTGACATAATAATTCTTTATTATGTTTTTTGCTCTCTATATGAATCATATATATTGGTTATGTTCATCAACAAATAATCTATTTTTTTCTTTTGAAAAAGATTTTAATTTTTTTACTAATTCTCTAATATTGATATAATTGATAATTTTAGTTTCTATCCAATCAGTATTACTAATTGGTAATACTGCTCTAATAAAACCATAAACATTATTATGACCTATTATAACCATATTTTCTTTATTTAATTCTACATATGCCACATCATTATATTTACTTACTATATCCATAAATATTATAAATGGATCACCTGGAAATATACAATAATTAGTCTCTATAGAAGGTAAACCTTTAGTCTGTTCTCTAAATATTTCGGCTTGTAATTCAAATAAAATATTTACATCTATACATGGATTATTATTATTATCAAAACATTTATTTTCAAATCCCGTTGATCTCGTCGAATAAGAAGAACAGGATGATGCGGGCGAATATAATTTTTTTAAATTTGCTTTTTCCATTTTTATATTTTTATTAGAAAAAACTTTGTTTTTTTATTTTTATCACAAAATATTTTATTTTTTTATTGTTAAAAAATGATGTTACCAAATGTTGGTGGAGGTGCATATATCCTCAATAATCGTATGTCAGAAATAGAAAATTATATCACGAAAAATGGAGACTTTTTATCTGGTCCATTGCATCTTTCTATTCTTCCGCAACGAAATACTGAGTTAACAAATAAACAATATGTTGATACACAAATCAATGACTTAAAAGAAAAATATATAAACGATGTTTTGGTTCCACTGATGAATGAATTAAAGTTGTTTAAACTTAATGACAAATCATTAAACGAAAAATTATTAAAACTTGATAAAAAGGATAGAGAGCTAGAAGCAGATATAGCAAAACTTTTTAAAAAGATTTCAGAACAATCAAAAATTTTAATATTACTTTCTATAAAGTTAAAATCTGCAGTCATTAAAAATAAACATCAGATAAAAATGTTAAAAGAACAATTAGAAGATGAAATAGAAAAACTTCCTGAAAGAATTAAAAAAATTTAAAGCAGTTACAAACTACATTCCAAAAAAGTGTTGGTGAATTAAGTTCTAAAATTACTCAACAAATGAAAAAGATGAATAGAATAATAAATGAAGTAAACTCACTTAATCAAAAAGTTGATAAAATGAAAACTCTTAAAATCAATTTAGAAAATGAATTAAAGAAAAATTTACAGGAAAACTCTAAAGAAAATAAAGAACAGTTAGATTCTGTTAAAAGACAACTAGATGTTCTTAAAATTAAGTTAAATGCTCTTAAAACGGCGTTGAAGATTAATCAGGGGAAAATGCAAGTTAATAGAAAAGAAATAAAAGTACATCACACGCTGCTTGACGCAATAGATAAAGTGCATAAGAAAATAAATAAAGTTATCACAAAGTTGTTATCTATTCACACACGTAAATCTTGATCAGACCTTGTCCAGAGGCTTTAGCCGATGAAGCACGTAAATCTAAGCGTAAATCTTAACGTAAATATTTTTTCCAAAAGTCAAATTTAATCCTAAAAAATGCCTATAATTTATAAACACAATCTTTAACATTTTGCTTCAAATAAAAAAATTGCTCATGAACCATCTATGAAATCTGTTTACCATTATGACAATGTAGAAACAATTCAAAAAGAAGGGGCTGGCATCTTTTCTGGTATTGGAAGTATCGTTAACTTAATTAAAAATAATAAAGATTTGATTTCATCTGCTGCTAAAGGAGGAGCTGCTATAGGTAGTACAGCTAGTGCAATATCGAATGCTGTTAAGTCTCAAAACGAATTAAAACAACTAGAAGCTATTCGTAAACTTAAGAATGATTCTGAAGAACTAAAAAAATTAAAAAAACTTTCAGAGGAAACAAAAAACAAAATTGCTAACATAGCTGTAGGGACTGATAGTAAAAAGGGGAAGAAAACAGGCGTAGCCATAGAACGTTCAATTGAAGAAATAAGAGGTAATGGTCTAGCAAAATTCTAAAATTATATTTTAGTAAAATTTTTTAGCAATATTTTTTTAGTAAAATTTTTTCGGTGTGAAAAAAAACAAAAAGTCAAATTATTTTTTATAAAATTGTCTTCGCTTATCGAAAATAAATTTAGATTAGACGATCCTCCGCTGGTCAGTTACAATCAAAAAAGAATGACTATATAAGAATTGCTATGAATCCCGGATCTTCTAGTAGAGTAAATACTGGAGGAGATTTAATCTTTGAAGTTGATAATCAGCAAAGTTATATATATCTACCTGATTCATATTTACACTGTGAATGTTCTTTATACAGTAGAATTCGTATATATCGGCTTCGGCTATATCGGCGGTTTCTTTTTGTCCCGGCAGAATTTCCTATCTTTTCCATATAATCGAGTTCGCTTATATCGGCTTCGGCTATATCGGCGCATTTTCGCTGTCCCTGACAGAAAAAATTCGTTTATAACGGCGGATTTCCTGGAAATGCTCAAGCGATGTGTTTTGCCTAGAAGAGTCACTAGAATGACAGTATATGTGGACGCGGATGGCTGTAGATCCTGTTAGGACTATCCGATTCTAACTATTCCAGTGGCATGTGAAAATTTAGATCTTCTACAATTCATCTCGATTATGTTTGGGGGTTTGATCAAAATTGTAGAATCTAGCAGCCGAGGAAAGATAAGTAGGCTTGCCACTATCTCACTGATAATTCTCACATAATAAGTCTTTCATTCGACGTGATGATTGCATTGTTAACGCCTTCACCTACGACTGGGGCATTGGCTGGCTTCGCTTGCACGTGACTCTTAGCAGCGTCTTGATTTATGCATACTCTTCTTTGTTTTGTGCTTCATATAGCAGGTAAGCATGTAGGCATGAAGAAGCTTCAATCTTCTTGATTCAAAACGCATACTCAGTTTTTGACAAACATAGTGATATCCGCTTTGCGATACTTACGTTGCAAGCATCAGTTCAGAAAGGCACAATTTTTAGATATCTATTGATTACATAGACACAATTACATGTATATGTACTGTACATGTTGGACAATAAGTCAATATGTACATGTATTTAAATATAGCAACGCAATAATTCATGAGTCAATACACGTATATGGATCTAGTCGTTTTCGTCGACACGTTCATTTCGTCGACAACCATTTTTGAGGAAAACGTTCATATCGTCGATCTATTCATTTCGTCGACAATTGCAGCAGTGTACGATAATTTCAGAAATCTCTCAATTATTTTTTATATTGGACTTCTATGCGGAGCTCTATCACTCTTGATAGCTATATAGTCCATAGAAGTAGATTATAGTAGACTTTCTATGGTTTTGTTATTTTCTAAGATATAGAAATACCATTTTATTTCGAAGTTTGAAGAATTTTCGTGATATTTGCATGTAATATAGAAGATTAATTAAGAAATGTGCAAGTTATATCTAATTTATCCATTAATTATAAATTATATGAAAGCATAGAAATGTATATGAAATGAACTTGTCGACGAAATGAACGTTCATAGTGTCGACGATATGAACCTGTCGACGAAAAGTACGACTCCCACGTATATACATTGTATGATGCATGGCATGATCTCAGAGCTCGTGTAGATTTCACAAAACTTCAAAATTCAGGGAGTTCGCATATATCGGCGGCTTTCGTCTGTCCCTTGAGGCGCCGATATATGCGAATTCTACTGTATAGTGATGCCAATTTTACAACACCATTACCAGATACCGATAATATTGCATTAGAGAATAATTTCTTTCCAAGATTATTTACACCAATGCTTTTAGATGTTGCAACTCAAAATATAGAAACAAGAAGTGATTCTCAAGGTGTAATTGGTACAATGCTTAGATTTGCAACGATTGGTGAAAATAATAAAAAAACATGAAATCGAAGGTTGGTTTCCAGATAATAATGATGGTATAATTGTTGATGATTTAACTCAGGCTGGAACAGATGCAGCAGGAATTGCGAAAGATTTAGAAAATATTGCAAATCATTTAAACAAAACAAATAATACTGCATATAAAGAAAGACGTGTTTTTAACAAGAAAAGTAAACAGACAGTTAATTGGTCATTGTCTCCATTATTCGGATATTTAGATTATGACAAAATATCATATCAATTAAAATTCAAATTAATAATTCATCGCACAGCAAATAATGAATTAATCTTTTTTGGTAAGACTGGAAAAAAGCATATTTAAAAATTGATAGACTTGAATGGTGGATTAAGCATATTACTCGTAGTTTAGAGGTTGAAACAGCTATTGCAAAAAGATTAAATACTAACAAACCAATTCCAGTAAATTTTCTAAAGCGTACTGCTAGTTCAGTAACTTTTTCCGAACAAAGATTTAACTGGCATTTTACTAGAACTTCGAATACTCCAAGATATTTATTACTAACTTTTCAAAGAAATAATTCTCCAAGTTTTGATAAGAACAATAATCTTTTTCATATTGATACAATTCGAAGTTTACAAGTTGCTTTAAATCAAACCCGATATCCAATTGATCCATTAAGATTCGATGATACCAATAATAGATTTATGGAAGGATATGATGCTTATAGAAATCTTTGTATAGAATTTGGGGTTGAACAACAATTAACTCCTGGAGATTGGAGACATTTATATCCTGTTTCGATTTAAGTGCGCAATCTGAAGATATTATCAAGACTGGTTCTGATGTTACAATTAATATTGAAAAAAAAGATTCCACAACTTCATTGATGGCTTATGATTTATTGCTAGATGTGATATATTCTATTGAAATTCTTCATGGAAAGATGGCTAGGATTGGTTAGTAACCTGAGGACCTTTGGTCCGATCGGCTGAAGCCTCTGAACACAGTTCTATAGGTTAATTAAAATTTTTCCTAACTTAAAATTTTTTATTAAAAATGTCGCAAGCGAAAAGTAATAATAATAAAACTGTTGAACTAAAATTACGTAACATTGTTGACAAAAATACACCTAAAACTATTACGATTAACAAAAAAAAAGTATTACATAAGTAAACCAATGATAGAGAATATTAAATTACAAGAAGAAAAGAATGGCGGGATTCTCCCATTAATTCCACTAATAATAGGAGGTATAGCAGCTGCAGGAAGTGTTGCAGGTGGGACAACTGGTATTGTCCAAGCAGTAAATAAAAATAAATCAGAGAAGGCAGCATTAGAAGAACAAAAACGTCATAATAGAGAGTTAGAGAAAGTTGCTAGGGGAGAAGGAATAGTAGATAATTTTATTAGTAAATTAAATTTAGTTGATGAAGGAAAACGAGTTCTCAAAAACATTCTACATAATGTTGTTGATTTAATTGAAATAAAAGAAACTAAAGATGGTTGTGGAATATATCTAAGTCCTAGTATGATAAGATAAAACATTTATTTTATCTTTTAAAATGAATTCTACAAATTCCGAAAATTTAATTAAATTAAAAATTTCTAATTTAGATTTATGGAATTATGTCTTAAAAGTACATAAACACCTAAATTGTCAGCATTCCGGAGGTGATATACAAAAAACATTAGAAAACTTTCCTGGATTTATTTGGAGTAAATATTCAAAAGAAAAACATCTTCCTGGTCATTCATATACCGGTCCAGGAATTCGATTAGATATAAGACTAGATGAGAATAATAATCCAAGACCAGGTGAAGAACCAATAAACAGAGTAGATGAGGCAGCTTACAGACATGATTTAGCTTATCGAAATCATGACCTAAGTTCTCGTCATGTTGCTGATAAGAAGATGATTCAAGAATTAGATAGTATTCAAAATCCTACATTTAGAGAGAGAATTGAAAGAATGTTTGTTAAGAAAGCTTTACAAGCAAAAATATTATTCGGTCAGGGTTTAGGCAAAACTCATAACTCTGAAACGACAGGAAAGCTGTCTGAGAGCAACGCTCGAACCTACGCGTCTGAAATTCATAAAGAATACAGAAGGCCTAAATATTTATTGAAAGTAAAAGTATTTAATAAAGATGATATTTGGAGTGCTGATCTTATTCATATGCCGAATGATTCTGATTATAAATACGCATTGACCGTTATACATTTATACACACGATACGCTTGGGTAAAGCCTTTAAAAAATAAAAGTGCTCTATCAGTTAAATATGCGTTTGAAGAAATCTTTAAAGAAAGTAAGAGAAAGCCAAAAAAATTGTTTGTTGATAAAGGGTCGGAATTTTGTAACAGAAATGTAAAGCCACTATTTGAAACTGTTTATTCAACTGAAAATGCTGGAAAGGCTGTAGTAATAGAAAGATTCAATAGATCATTAAAAAATAAAATTTTCAAGAAATTTACTGAGCAAGGAAATCAGAAATGGTTGAAAATATTACCAGGAGTTGTAGAAGAATATAACAATAAGATTCATTCAGGTATTGAAGAAACTCCAAAGAATGCTTCTGACGAACCTGATTTAATACGAAAGAAAATATTCGAAAATAATTATTCGAATGAGAGTAATCCGAATTTGCAGAAATTTAAGCCGAAATTTAAGATTGGAGATAGAGTTAGAATATTTAAGTATAAGAATAAATTTGAAAAAGACTTTGTTGGTCATTGGACTAACGAAATATTTGAAGTTGGTAAAATAAATCAAACTTATCCGATCACTTACGAAATCAAAGATTTAGATGATGAAGATATCAGAGCCTGATTTTATCAAAATGAATTACAACGAAAATGTTTTTCATTATCATTATTATTCAATTCTAACATAATAACAAGAAATGGTACTCCTTTTTGTAAGTTAAATAAAACATGAAGACATAATTGACCACAATAAGTTGTTCCTGGTTTTTGAATTTGAAACGTATTATAACGTTGGAACGTTGGAGGCAATCCATATGAGTCGAGCCAATAGTTGTCAGCCTCCGGGCGGTCAAAATAATAATTATCTCCGTTTATATTTCTTTGTCCCGCTGAACAATGTACTCCTTTTTCATCTGACGTATGAAGATTTGTTATGAAATTTATAGATGGCTTATTTTTTAGGAATTGTAATTCGTCTCTCATTAGGACATGAAAATTCTTTATTCCCAATTGGTTAGCAATTTTCTTTCGGTCGAAATTTGTAGTTGTTTGTGTTCCATATAATTTTAGGAACTCGGTAATGCTGGACATTTTATAATAAAAAAACTTTCTTATAGGGACCCCTAGAAGTCAGAAGGGGGGTATTGATTTAAAACTCTGATAATGATGACTTTCCTTACTACTTATTCGATTTTGAAATGATTTAATTTAATCTAAATTAAAAATTACACTGCTTAGATGTTACTCAGATGTAGTTGTCCACAAAATCATTTGTCTTGAACGGCTTGCAATTGTGATGTCTCTTCATCTTGAGTTGATGATGTTCCTGGTTGTAGATTTAAAACAATTTGACTTGTTTTCATTGTCTTATTATAATAATCCGTTTCAAGCGTGGAGATTTGTTATGAAGTTCAAAGAAATCGGTTTATTAGCAGAGCTAGTTCTTCGCACATCTTTTATCCATTGTAATTCGTCTCTCATCAATATGTGAAAATTCTTTATTCCCAATTGATTAGCAATTTTCTTTAGATCAAAATTCGTTGTTGTTTGTTCACCGTATTGTTTTAAGAACTCAGTCATGTTATTAACCTGAGGTCATTTATTACCTATATTACTCACTTTAACTGTCGGATTTTCATCATTCATTTTAAATGAAATAAATTCCAATAACTGCAATAATGTCTACTTCTTGTACAGAAAAATAAAAACAACGGCAGTGTATTTTGCATCAAATATAATAATACAACAATCAATCTTATCAGACAATTGTACAATGGCAGTAGACTGGAGAACAAAAGAAAATTTAATTACATTTCAAAATAATCCGAAATGCGTTACTACTAAGTTCCATGAATCATGCTTAAATACCAAAGATTATGTTACATACTGAAATATAGATCTATACAATGGCAAGAACAGTATATCATAAAATTGCCATTTCTGACCAGACGTCTTTGCTGCACTACTACCGCTTTTGTCAGATCCAGCCTTCATGTAATTCCGGGCAAATGTATCACGCAATGTTTTCCACTTCTTTTTAATGATTTCCACTGGTAAATTGTCGAGCTTTTGGGATATTTCAGTCCAAGTATTCTCCTTCATAAACGTGTCTTTATAATTATTGGAATTTGGATTGTATAGAAGTGGTCTTTCTCTTATTAATTCAATCAACCACTCGACCTTGTCATCAGGCACTCCGTTGACCATTTCTGATAAAAATGCAGACAAATCTAGCGTTCAGGATTGTCATTTGTCCTCGGAAAGTATATCGATTCCTTTCAGCCAATGACAATGTTTTCGTGATACCAAAATAACCCATCGTCGCTGAGCTGCAACGCTAGCGGATATCAGAGCGGCGTGCACAGATGCAGGCCGCACGGCTGCTGAAGTAGGAAGCGTTGAAGTTCAATAGAGTGATCAATGGAAACACTCATTTCTGCTGTTGGGCGACGACGTTAATTTTGATTAGACCAATTAGAAGAGAGAATAGAAGGACGGTAAAGCAGCTCGGCGTCTGGGCGTCAGTAGTAAGGGTTTCTACACCTCTGGACCGCGCAAGATGGCCGCCGTCTTTCTTCTTCGAAAAATTTCCTCCCCCCCCTCGATAAAACGACAGAGTGTCGGGTGAGTCGTGGTGGACTTGGGCGACCGCCAGGTTTTGACTTGAGGATATAGTGTGTTAGGATTTTTGCGAAATCTCATGAATTTTTGAGTGAAAATGGGATGTTTCGAGTGGAAGCAGTGCTCGGACGACTTTGCAAATGTGATTTTTGGAATCAGCGTCAAATGCTGCACCCGTAGGGTGATTTCGAACGCCATCGGAGAGAAAAAATTTTGCACGTCCCCCCCCCTCGGCAGCGATCTTCCAACTTTGGTTCTAGAGATCGTAGAAAGTCGTGCAATAGCTCGTTTGAAAGCTAAGAGTGAGACAAATTCAGTGAAAGAAACGGCTGACGAACGGATTGACGAAAAAAAAACGAGATTTTGAATTTCCCAAGAAACAGCTCTAGCGGGTGAAGCAAGCCTCGGACGGGAAAACAGAGACCAGATTTGGAATCAGCGTCAAATTCTGCATCGGCATGGTAAATTCGAAAGCCATCGGAGAAAAACTTTTTCATCATTTTTCCGAAAAACGAGTTAGAATTTTTGCGATGGCTGTGGGCTGTAGAGCCAAAACGAAGCATTGGATGGGAAAACGGAGGGCAGATTCGGATTCAGCATCAAATTCTGCATGAAAATGGTGAATTTCCAGCTCCATCGGAGCACTAGAACCGGAGATAGACGGTTTTAAAGATTTGGATGATGGATATTACGTCATCAGCTGATCGCCACACACTATATAAGCTGGGAACCGACAGAGACTTGTCATTAAGAAGAGAGATTGTCAACAGTAAGTAGTCTCTCTGAGCTCCGATGATAGCTTCGGACATTCCAAATTCCGAAACCGACTTAGAAAATTTCATTGCTGATATCAGCTAAGCCGTCAGACAGAGGTTAGCCAGGAGATGGCCTTCGTCTCCAGGCCATAAAAGACTCCAAAACTTTAAAGGCTTGTAACTTTGCTTCTACAAGTCCGTTTGACTTGATTCAAAAAAGGTTCGGTCGCTATTGACCTACCCTAAGTGACAGACTACTTATAAAATTTCATCAGTAGTGCTAAAAAGTTGAAAAATTTAAATTCACTAGTTTTGGAGGTTTTCTGG
This sequence comes from Prostheceraeus crozeri, assembly GCA_907163375.1. Lineage (NCBI taxonomy): Eukaryota > Metazoa > Platyhelminthes > Polycladida > Euryleptidae > Prostheceraeus > Prostheceraeus crozeri. The sequence goes on along the minus strand of CAJQUW010005388.1, from coordinate 23,407 downwards.
GGTTTTCGACCCTGCTGAATTCAACTAAGACATTTATAAAGTTGTGGGAGGCGAGCTTCGGCTTGGAATTTGGAACCTTTGTAAACAATCCACTGGTTTTCATGTCAAAATCAGGGTCCGGATACCAACACAGTGATATGACGCACGCTCTGTCCGCGGGAGGTTGGATTTGTGGGCCGAGGCCTTGGAGTTGGGATAAGATCCCCTCAGTAATGCCTGTAACGGATTCAAAGGTTCGACACTTTCCATCAATCTCACAATTTAACCGTATGATTATAAAAATGACTGCCAATGTCGCCCGTCAGTAATTCTATTTCATCCTTCCTTTTACAGATACATACTGGGAGGAAACTTGAAGTTCCATTTCAAAAAGTGCCTATGTGGTGAAGTTAAGAGAGGTGGCGAGTTCAAGCGCCATGTCAATAAATTCAGCGACACTCACGAAGAGCGTAAGGTCGGTGTGGTGAGCGGATGCACATCTAGCATGAAATTCATTAGGGGAAACCTGAACGAGTCATTCTACAAGACTCATTCAAAATGCGTGATTAAGAAGGTGACGAACTATACTACCTCAGAGGTTGGGAAAGCCATCACCCCACTTTTTGAAAAACCTCCAGTTGATCGAGATGAGGAGACAGAGTCGCATGCCTCAGAGGTTGGGAAGGTCATCCCACTTTTTGAAAGACCTCCAGTTGATCTAGATGTGGAGACAGAGTTGCAGATGGCAGTTCGAGCAATACAAGACTGCAAGAATGAGCAGCCAACGATATCTCACCTCAGCTCTTCTAGCTCTGATTCGGAAATCTCTGAATCTGAATAGGAAACTGAAGAGGTAGTCATCACTGACTCCTAAACCCCATTAGGCGAGTAGTATATAGTGTGACATCCGGCGCGACGCTTCGCTTCGCTTCGCTTGCGCCGGATGTCACTTTTGCGGGTTTTTTCAAAATTTTCAAAAAATCAAAATTTCAAAAATTTAGGTAGACTTCAAATTTCACGTGGCCGAAGGCCGAAAATTTAGGTAGTGACAAATTTTCAAAAATTTAAGTGGTCCCAAAATATCACGTAATCGAAAATTTTAAGTTGTCTAAAAATATCACGTGGTCTAAGAATTTTGAAAATTTAGGTAGATGAAAATTTGAGTTGTCTCAAAATATCACGTAGTCTCAATATACCAGAAGATTGTATTCAAAAATATTTCTTTAAGAATGTAACACAATCTCTTAGAATGCCTGTTATTGTTACTGCTTTGCACTCTGATGAAACTCCCAATTGTAGGGAACAGCTGATACCCGCATTCATAAAACAATGCAGATCAAACAGCTGTTACCCGCACTTATGTCTCTCTCTTTCCCCCCACTTGCCAAATGTGCTGCCAGTTTTGCGACCGGATCCGCGACCAAATCCATTTTGTTAGCCATCTTGGCTCAGAAATTGGCAGCGATTCATTGGTTACTTGAACTCTATTGTTTTAGAAAGTTACAATTGTCGCGTCAACGTTGTCATAGGGATTTCATTGATGCTTATAAACTATATCTCATTTAACAAATTTTAAACTTATCTCATTTCGTTTGAAAGAGAGTACTTGCGTAAAGCGTTGCCTTTATCACAATATCATGGTTGGATCTACTGAACGCCGACTTCGTATTCAAGTAAAACGACAACAATTAGAACGGCTATTAAGACAGATCATACAACTTCAATCGAGGAGCAGTTTATTTCGGGAACATGATATTGGTTCACTGCTTCAATCACTTGGTGAAAGAAGAGTCAATTTTAGTATTGACAAAAAAATTCTAAACCTTATTGAAAAGAGACAGAAATTATTTTATAATATGAATAGTCAATTATCAGAAGAGGAAGAGGAGAATATCATACGTCAAACTAGTCAACCTATTAATATTGAAGTACAAAGTCCACCAACATATGAACAAGTACAAGAACAAATGCGAATAGAAGAGCAACAACGGCAACAGCATGCTCAAAGAGAAGAAGATAATCAACAACACCAATAGTTGTAACGTTTAGATTGAAGTTTGACGCTTCGTGGGAAATCTGCGATTCTTTATTCTTTTGTCCTACAGGCTAATGTATTCATTTTTGTTCTGATGAATAAAGATTTATCAACTGTCAACGTCGTCGTCACTTTTCAGTCTTCGCGTAATTAACTAACAAAGAAAATGACAACTACATCTGAAAAGCAAGTAAGCAAGCAGTGATTCAAAAACTATCTAAAACTCAGTTTTTTTTTTCTAATTCATTTTGAAAAGTACATGAAGAAAATGGAAATCTGTAAAACAATGTAACGTTTTAATTTAGATTAAAAAATCATTTCAAAATCGAATAAGTAGTAAGGAAAGTCATCATTATGGAACAGTTTTAAATCAATACCCCCAAGTAGTAAGGAAAGTCATCATTAGAGAACCGTTTTAAATCAATACCTCCTCCCTTCTGACTTCTAGGGGTCCCTTAAGAAATTTTTTTATTATAAAATGAGCAACATAAAGGAGTTTTTTAAATTATATGGAACGCAAACCACGACAAATTTCGACCTAAAGAAAATCGCAAATGAATTAGGAATAAAGAATTTTCATGTTCTAATGAGAGACGAATTACAATTGATCAAAAATAAGCCAACTGTAAATTTCATAACGAATCTTAACACTTCAGACCAAAAAGGCGTACATTGGTCAGCGGGGCATAGAAATAAAAATGGAGATAATTACTATTTCGACCGCCCGGAGGCTGAGAACTATTGGTTCGACTCTTATGGACTTCCACCTACAAACGAAGTCAAAAAATTACTTGGCAATGGAATTTATAATACATTTCAAATTCAAAAACCGGGAACTACTTATTGTGGTCAATTATGTCTTTATGTTTTATTGAAATTACAGGAAGGAGTACCATTTCTTGATATTATGTTAGAATTGAACGAACCGTAGGTTCTATGGCTACGCCTAACAAGGGAATTTAATTCCCGCAACGTTAGTTCCAATAATAATAATTAAAAATCAGTTCGTTGTAATTCATTTTGATAAAAACGGCCTCTGATATCTTCATTATCTAAATCTTTGATTTCGTAAGTAATCGGATAAGTTTGGTTTATTTTACAAACTTCAAATATTTCTTTAGTCCAGTATCCGACGAAGCCTTTTTCAAATTTATTCTTATATTTAAATATTCTAACTCTATCACCAATTTTAAATTTCGGCTTAAGTTTCTGCAAATTCGGTTTACTCTCATTCGAATAATTATTCTCGAATATTTTCTTTCGTATTAAATCAGGTTCGTCAGAAGCATTCTTTGGAGTTTCTTCAATAACAGAATGAACTTTATTATTGTACTCTTCTACAACTCCTGGTAATATCTTCAACCATTTCTGATTTCTTTGCTCAGTAAATTTTTTGAATAATTTATTTTTTAACGTCCGATTGAATCTTTCTATTACTACAGCCTTTCCAGCATTTTCAGTTGAATAAACAGTTTCAAATAGTGGCTTTACATTTCTGTTACAAAATTCCGACCCTTTATCAACAAACAATTTTTTTGGCTTTCTCTTACTTTCTTTAAAGATTTCTTCAAACGCATATTTAACTGATAGAGCACTTTTATTTTTTAAAGGCTTTACCCAAGCGTATCGTGTGTATAAATGTATAACGGTCAATGCGTATTTATAATCAGAATCATTCGGCATATGAATAAGATCAGCACTCCAAATATCATCTTTATTAAATACTTTTACTTTCAATAAATATTTAGGCCTTCTGTATTCTTTATGAATTTCAGACGCATAGCGGCTTGGGTCATTCGACATTTCGGACGCGTAGGTTCGAGCGTTGCTTTCAGACAGCTTTGCTGTCGTTTCATTTAAACCCTGTCCGAATAATATTTTAGCTTGTAAAGCTTTCTTAACAAACATTCTTTCAATTTTTTCTCTAAATGTAGGATTTTTGAATACTATCTAATTCTTGAATCATCTTATCAGCTGCATGTCGAGAACTTAGATCATGATTTCGATAAGCTAAATCATGTCTATAAGCGGCGGCATCTACTCTATTTATTGGTTCTTTACCTGGTTTCGGATTATTATTCTCATCTAGTCTTATATCTAGTCGAGTTCCTGGACCGGTATATGAATGACCAGGAAGATGTTTTTCTTTCGGATATTTACTCCAAATAAATCCAGGAAAGTTTTCTAATGTTTTTTGTATGTCACCTCCAATATGCTGACAATTTGAGTTTTTATTTTTGTTTAATAGATAATTTAATAAATCTAAATTAGAAATTTTTAATTTAGTTAAATTTTCGGAATTTGTAGAATTCATTTTAAAAGATAAAATAAATGTTTTACCGAATTGGACCAAAGGTCCTGAGGTTATTACCGAATCATACTAGGACTTAGATATATTCCAGAACCATCTTTAGTTTCTTTAATTTCAATTAAATCATCAACATTGTGGAGAATATTTTTAAGAACTCGTTTTCCTTCATCAACTAATTTTAATTTACTAATAAAATTATCCACTATTCCGTCACCCTTAGCAACTTTCTCTAACTCTCTATTATGACGTTTTTGTTCTTCTAATGCTGCCTTCTCTGATTTATTTTTATTTACTGCTTGGACAATACCAGCTGTCCCACCTGCAACACTCCCTGCTGCTGCTATGCCACCTATTATTAGTGGAATTAATGGGAGAATCCCGCCATTCTTTTCTTCTTGTAATTGAATATTCTCTATCATTGGTTTACTTATGTAATACTTTTTTTTATTAATAGTAATAGTTTTAGGGGTATTTTTGTCAACAATATTACGTAATTTTAATTCAACAGTTTTATTATTATTACTTTTCGCTTGCGACATTTTTAATAAAAAAATTTTAAGTTACTAAAAAATTTTAAGTTACGAAAAATTTTAAGTTATCAAAAATTTTAACTTAAGAATTTTTTAATTTATTCTAGTTATGAAAAAATTTTAATCTATTCTAGTTATGAAAAATTCTTAAGTTACAAAAAATTTTAAGTTAAGAATTTTAAATCTATTCTAGTTATCAAAAAATTATTAATTAATCGACGAAGTCTTGGGCTTTAGCCTATCCTAGCCATCTTTCCATTAAGAATTTCAATAGAATATTTTACATCTTCTAGCAATAAACCATAAGCCATCAATGAAGTTGTGGAATCTTTCTTTTCAATATTAATTGTTACATCACAACCAGTCTTGACAATATCTTCAGATTGTGCACTTAAATCGAAACAGAAAACAGGATATAAATGTCTCCAATCTCCAGGAGTTAATTGTGGTTCAACTCCAAATTCTATACAAAGATTTCGATAAGAATCATATCCTTCCATAAATTGATTATTGGTATCATCGAATCTTAATGGATCAATTGGATATCGGGTTTGATTTAAAGCAACTTGTAAACTTCGAATTGTATTAATATGAAAAAGATTATTGTTCTTATCAAAACTTGGAGAATTATTTCTTTGAAAAGTTAGTAATAAATATCTTGGAGTATTCGCAGTTCTAGTAAAATGCCAGTTAAATCTTTGCTCTGAAAAAGTTACTGAACTAGCAGTTCTCTTTAGAAAATTTACTGGAATTGGTTTGTTAGTATTTAATCTTTTTGCAATAGCTGTTTCAACCTCTAAACTAGGAGTAATATGCTTAATCCACCATTCAAGTCTATCAATTTTTAAATATGCTTTTTTCCAGTCTTACCAAAAAAGATTATTTCATTATTTGCTGTCCGATGAATTATTAACTTAAATTTTAATTGATATGATATTTTATCATAATCTAAATATCCGAATAATGGAGACAATGACCAATTAACTGTCTGTTTACTTTTCTTGTTAAATTCACGTCTTTCTTTATATGCACTATTGTTTGTTTTATTTAAATGATTTGCAATATTTTCTAAATCTTTCGCAATTCCTGCTGCATCTGTTCCAGCCTGAGTTAAATCATCAACAAATATACCATCATTAGTATCAGGAAACCAACCTTCGATTTCATACTTTTTATTATTTTCACCAATTGTTACAAATCTAAGCATTGTATCAATTACACCTGGAGAATCACTTATTGTTTCTATATTTTGAGTTGCAACATCTAAACGTATTTGTGTAAATAATCTTGAAAAAAATTATTCTCTAGTGCAATATTATCGGTTTCTGGTAATGGTGTTGTAAAATTGGCATCACTATATAAAGAATATTCACAGTGTAAAAATGAATCAGGTAAATATAAATAACTCTGCTGATTATCAACTTCAAAAATTAAATCCCCTCCGGTATTTAATCGACTGGAAGATCCGGGATTCATAGCAATTCTTATATAGTCATTCTTTTTTTGATTGTAACTGACGAACGGAGGATCGTCTAATCTAAATTTATTTTCGATAAGCGAAGACATTTTTATAAAAAATAATGACTTTTTGTTTTTCTCACAGACAGAAAAGATTTTTACTAAAATATAATTTTAGAATTTTACCAAAAAAATTTTACTAAAAAAAATTTTGCTAAAAAAATTTTACTAAAAAATATATTTTAGAATTTCGCTAGACCAGCTCCGCTACAGCTTTGCTGGTTAAACCGAAGGTTGCTGCTCACGCCATTGCCTCTTATTTCTTCAATTGAACGTTCTATGACTACGCCTGTTTTCTTCCCCTTTTTACTATCAGACGGAGCTCCGCTCCTCAAGGTTTCCCCCACAGCTATGTTAGCAATTTTGTTTTTTGTTTCCTCTGAAAGTTTTTTTAAATTTTTTAGTTCTTCAGAATCATTCTTAAGTTTACGAATGGTTTCTAGTTGTTTTAATTCGTTTTGAGACTTAACAGCATTTGATATTGCACTAGCTGTACTACCTATAGCAGCTGCTCCTTTTGCAGCAGATGTAATCAAATCTTTATTATTTTTAATTAAGTTAACGATACTTCCAATACCAGAAAATATACCGGCTCCTTCCGTGTGAACGGCACCTGCGGTGCCTAGGAACTTTTGTGTTCCGATTGTTTCTACACTGTCATAATGGTAAACAGATTTCATAGATGGTTCATGAGCAATTTTTTGATTTGAAGCATTGATTTGAAGATTGTGTTTATAAATTATAGGCATTTTTTAGGATTAAATTTGACTTTTGGGAAAAAATATTTACGTTAAGATTTACGCTTAGATTTACGTTTATGATTGGCTAAAGCCTCGAGGACCTTTGGTCCGATCAAGATTTACGTTTGTGAATGGACAACATCTTCGAGATAACTTTATTAATTGCCTGTTGCACTTTATCTATTGCGTCAAGCAGCGTGTGATGTACTTTAATTTCTTTTCTATTAACTTGCATTTTCTGCTGAGTAATCTTTAACGCCGTTTTAAGAGCATTTAACTTAACTTTAAGAACATCTAATTGTCTTTTAACAGAATCTAACTGTTCTTTATTTTCTTTAGAGTTTTCTTGTAAATTTTTCTTTAATTCATTTTCTAAATTGATTTTAAGAGTTTTCATTTTATCAACTTTTTCATTAAGTGAGTTTACTTCATTTATTATTCTATTCATCTTTTTCATTTGTTGAGTAATTTTAGAACTTAATTCATCAACACTTTTTTGGAATGTAGCTTGTAACTGCTTTAAATTTTTTTTAATTCTTTCAGGTAGTTTTTCTATTTCATCTTCTAATTGTTCTTTCAATAATTTTATCTGTCGTTTATTTTTAATGACTGCAGATTTTAACTTTATAGAAAGAAATATTAAAATTTTTGATTGTTCTGAAATCTTTTTAAAAAGTTTTGCTATATCTGCTTCTAGCTCTCTATCCTTCTTATCAAGTTTTAATAATTTTTCGTTTAATGATTTGTCATTAAGTTTAACCACCTTTAATTCGTTCATCAGTGGAACCAAAACATCGTTTATATATTTTTCTTTTAAGTCATTGATTTGTGTATCAACATATTGTTTATTTGTCAACTCTGTATTTTGTTGCGGAAGAATAGAAAGATGCAATGGACCAGATAAAACGTCTCCAGTTTTCATGATATAATTTTCTATCTCTATTTCTAATTCACGATTATTCGGGATATATGCACCTCCACCAACATTTGGTAACATCATTTTTTAACAATAGAAAAATTAATTTTTTCTAATAAAAATAAAAAAAATGGAAAAAGCAAATTTAAAAAAATTATATTCGCCCGCATCATCCTGTTCTTATTCGACGAGATCAACGGGATTTGAAAATAAATATTTTGTTAATAATTATAATCCATGTATAGAGGTAAATATTTCATTTGAATTACAAGCAGAAATATTTAGAGAACAGACTAAAGGTTTACCTTCTATTGAAACTAACTATTGTATATTTCTCAGGTGATCCATTTATTAAATTTATGGATATTGTCAGTAAATATAATGATGTTGCTTATGTAGAATTAAATAAAGAAAATATGGTTATAATAGGTCATAATAATGTTTATGGATTTATTAGAGCAGTTTTACCGATTAGTAATACTGATTGGATGGAAACTAAAATTATTAATTATATCAATATTAAAGAATTAGTTAAAAAATTAAAATCTTTTTCCAAAGAAAAAATAAGATTATTTGTTGATGAACAAAACCAATATAATATTCATATAGAGAGTAAAAAACATAACGAAGAATTATTATGTCAAGTTTATTATAGAGACACAATTTATAAACAAGAAACATTAGAAATGCCGCAAAGATATGATGATGATACATATATAGGATTATATTCAAACTTAAATATTAATTTGTTAAAGTCTTATATAAATGGTTTAGCTCAACAAGAGAAAATTTATATGTGGACAACACCTTATGCTATTAACAATGAACATAATCATAATAAACGAACCGAAGGTTCTAGGGCTTTGCCTGATCTTAAAGAATCTTATAATAATAATGATGATAATAATATAGATGATGATAATATAAATGATGATTCTGAAACATCTGAAAAAGGTGTAAATAGTAATGGGCAAAAGACCGTTCCAGGACACCTAAAATTCAAAAAAATAGTATCTTTAAAAACGACATAAATTCATGAATTTAGTCCCTTTTTTCAGGTTTTTAAGACCTAAATACATGAATTTAGTCCATTCAAAAAGTACCATTTTTCAAAAATGGTACTTTTTAAAAACGACATAAATTCATGAATTTGAACCCTTTTTCATGTTATGAAGACCTAAATTCACAAATTTGGGCGTTTTTAAAAATACCCAATTTTTCAAAATCTCAAAATTTGAGAATTACAATTTTCACCCCCGCCAAAATCATGACCTTTGCAGGACACCGAAAAAATCAGAAAAGTTAAGAATCTCAAAATTTGAGAATTACAATTTTCTTGCTTAAATCATGACCGTTCCAGGACACCAAAAATCATAAAAGTTGAGAATTTCAAATTCATGAATTTTATCCATCTTTCAGGTTTTTAAAATATATCATGTGACTAATAATATTTCTTTAAAAATGGAAGAAACAAAAGTGGATGAAACAAAAGTGGAAGGAACTTCAGAAATGGAAGAAACCGCAAGAATATATCCTTCGTTATCATATGAACGTAGTTCTACTTTAATGGACATTGAAAAGATTAACATTGAAAAAATGAATAAAGAAAAACACAAAGATAGAGTTAGGTATATGAAAGATAAGGAATCTCAATTATTATTAAGATTAGAGCATTATAAAAAATTAAGAAAGAGATGGACTAAAGTTAAGAATGTAACACAAGGAATTGGCATATTCTTAACAATAAGTTTAGGTGCTTTGACAATTGTTATATCTTCAGGTGTTTTAGTAATTCCAGTAGTTGCTACAGCTTTAACAGGTACGGGTGTTTTTGCAACTTCACTTGTTACAATGTTAGATAAATCTTTAATAACTAAGAAACGAAAATCATTAAAAACTAAGCATTTACATATTAAAGAAGTCTATGATAAACTGCATTACTACTTTCAAAGAGTATGTGATGATAATGTTATTACGTTAGATGAGATTGAAAAATTTGATCAAATAGCTAATGAAGTAAATCAAATATCATTTCAATCACAGACAGAAAAAGTTGATGATAAAAATAAAAAGGATGGCAAAATTTCTAGTGATGCTAAAATTTCTAATGAAGAAAATGACAAATTTTTTTTAGAAGAGCTAAAACCTTTAAGCGAAAATTTAAGCAAAACTTTATTAAACAAAACTTAAAACGAGAAAACTTTAACCGAGAAAACTTTAAACGAAAAGATGTCAAACAACAAAGCAATAAAAAAATAATTTGTTCAGTAAAATGTTTTTGCTGTATTCCAATGTTACCACAAAATTCAAATATTATATTTTAAAAATGGATAAAATTAGAGCTGATAATTTTAAAAGAATAAAACAATTAGAAGAGTTAATAAAACAAAGAAATATTATGAAAGAAAATCATCTTCAACATAGAATGATAAAAGCTGGTATTCAATCTGATATGTTTGAAAAAATGCAGCAAACCGAGCAAGTAAAAACTGATTTTGAGAAAACTATGAAACCATTTAAAACTCTTGAAAAAGAAAGTACAAATAATGATAAACAAATTGATATAACAGATCCAGAGCACAAAACTGTATTAGATGACTATGGATTACTAGAATCAAACATTAATAAGAAATTACCAAAATCTATGCAATTTGAACATTCTATCTCATTTATAGATGGAAAAACAATACCTAGATTTTATCTCGGACAAAAAGAAATATTTCCACAACCTTTTCGAGGTATAATTTTTTCACCAGATAAATCTCCTTTTAATTTAGATAGAAATTTTGTTAATCTTTTAAGAGGAGCATATTTAAATAATTATGCTGTAGAAGATCTCATAAAATATAAAGCTATGTTAGACAGAGTTGGTGCAGTAAAATCTCTTAGACGTTATAAACAATTAGAAAATTTATTATCAACGGGAGTTAAAGTAGGGAAAGGTTTATCTGAAAAACAGAAAACTGAAACAACTGTATTTTTACCAGATGATCCACAAGAATTACTAAATAGATTAAATATTTTAATATCTGCAATAAAAGAAGGACATAATTCTAGTTTCAATGAAATTCATGCTATATTGAAAAGACTGTTAGAAAAGAAGATTCTAAATGAAGAGGATTATAAAAGTATAACCGGTCATCTCTGATGTCTTTAAGGGCTTCGCCCGTAGCTGAAATATGTTGTTGTTTTTAATTTTTTATAAAAAAATATTTCATAAAAAAATATTTATTTAAAATTTTAACTAAAAAATGTGTTCAGCAGATTTAGACAAAATTAATAATCATTTAGAAAATTTGACACAGATTTTGGGTTCATCAAAATTTAGTACGACGTTAAAAATTATAACAACTACTTCATCACACACTTGTAATTTAGAACCCATTCTACATTTGGAACAAAATAAAAATTATCAAATTGCATTGACTAGTTTCTCTACATTTAACACTATTCAAAACGTTATCAAAGATGTGAATGATCAATTTAGATATTCTACTGATAAAGGCAAAACATGGAAAATACTAACTTTTCTTCCTGGTTCTTACGAAGTTGAAACAATATCAAATGAAATTAAGAGACATTTAGGTATATCATTTAAAGATAAGAAACAATTACATTTTGCAGTTGAACCGGCAGTTAATAAATTTTCTCTTACTTTAGACGAAAATCATCAAGTTGATTTTAATCATGATAGATCATTGTCAAAGCTATTAGGATTTAATAAACAAACCTATAGTCAAGGTTATCATTTAGGTGAGAAGATTCCAAAAATAACTGAAATAAATTCAATTGTTGTACATTGTGACATTATTGAAGGAGGATATATAAATGGTAAATTATCAAATTTAATATTCAGTTTTCCAGCTTTTACTGTACCCATTGGTTATAGATTAAATGTAATTCCACAAACATTAATATATTTTCCTATTACAAGAAAAACTATTAACAACATTGGCATTAGAATCACTGATGAGAAAGGACAAGAAATAAATTTTGGAGGTGAAGAGATTATGATAGATCTTTTGGTTCGGGAGGTATAAACTCCCACGCGAAGCTAGAGAAGTTTAATTTTCTTCTTCTTCTTTAAAAACAAAAATAAAATAAAAATAAATTTTTTTATTAAAAAATGAGTGAAGTGCTACCATTAAATAAAAAAAAACTTAAATTTAATCATCATCCAAATTTATCTAATAAAGTTTGTCAGTTATTTGTGGAAGATCAGGTTGCGGAAAAACGTATCTATTATTTAAAATTTTAACGACTCCAAATTTTTTGGATTATAACAATCTTATAATTTATACAACAACGGCAGAACAACCCGTCTATCAATTTTTAAAATATGGATTTGAAAATAATCTTAAAAAAACAGCAATTGCTTCATTATTCAAAGAATATGAAAAATCTGAAGATGAAGAAGAAATAAGTTCGTGGTGTGAAGAAGCAGCAAAAAATAATCAGTTAGTAGAATCTAATAAAAATAACCATATAAAGATACAATTAATAGATGATAGTGGTAATATGCAAGATCCTAGTAAACTAGATAAAACAATGAAACATTGTGTAATTTTTGATGATTGTGTTAATGATAGAAATCAGTCAGTTCAGAGAAATTATTTCACAAGAGGTAGACATAATAACTGTAGTGTATTTTATTTAACACAAAGTATGTATTCATTAGACGGAAGTGTTATTAGAAAGAATGCAAATATATTTATACTATTTGAAATAAATGCAAGAAACTTAAGTGATTTGTTAAGAGATTTATGCGTAAGAAATAAAGATGAATTTAAACAATCGTGTAATAATGCTTGGTCAAAAGATTATGGCTTCATTACAATTAATATTGATAAAAAAATTCATGAAAGAGTTATCGAAAATATTTTCGCGGAGTGATAAAAATATACAAATATAGTGTTACAATATTTTTTTTATTTTATATATATATCAAATTTGTCTATCTTAGAAATTAGAAAATTAAAAAGGTTCAGTAGTTATTCCATCAGGTAAAATTTTTCTTTTATCATCAAATGGATCTAATGCTAATTTATGTTCTTCTTTTAAATACATGGTATGTTTTTTTGAATTAAGTCTATAATTACATGCTGTTTTTATTTCATTATTAAATAATACATTTTTATAATCTTGAAATGTTATTTGATTAGCCACTGATGCCTTTGAAATTCCTTTTAATGTTTTATGTGTTTTAATATTATTAGTTGTATCATAACAGTAACATTTAGATTTTAAAAATATAGCTTCTGTTATGAAATCTTCATTTCCTTCTAATTCATCTTTTACTTTACATAAATCAGAAGGATGAATGATATCTTTTATTTTATCTATTTCTTCATCAAGTGTAGAATTATACGGTATTGTTAATTCTAAGAAAACAGAATCGGTATCTGTAAAGTGTAATTTATAGTTTTTGCCATAAGCAGGTGCTAAATAATCATATATAAATCTATACATAAATAGTTTAGCTAATTCTAATATAGTGAAACCAATAAAATTAAACTTATCATGTTTTACGCTAATTCGACGTAAATGTACAGCACATAGTTCATCACTAAATCTAGTAGTTCTTTTATATGTAGGTTTCCTTGTTAAATTTTGAAACCTATCTTTATCATAAACTATTTCAATATTTTGTCTATTACGCACATTTTCTAAAGTCTTACCATAAAATGCATTATTCATTAATTTGAAGAACACGTTTCCAAAATCATCTTTATTTCTTTTAGCTATTTTACGTTTTTCAATATTGAACTCTATATAATTTTTTAACCACCTAGATTTTTGATAAAATAGTTTTCGATGTATTTTGGTGAGAATCATTCCATGATCTAAATACCAATCTAGCATTCTTCCTTCAACAACATACTTTCCTTTATTGCTTTGTGTTAACATAAGTTTTTTTGTTGGTCTGTATTTCTTAGGAATTATAGACTTTTGATAATCTGAAAAATCTTTTATAATGGGAATTTTGTTTTCTGGGCAGAAAGGATAATATTTTGTTGCGTCTTTTATTTCATCAGGGTATACTAAATCAACTTCATATATATAACCATGATTATAATTTCCATCATATGTTTTTTGATAATCTAGAATATTACACCATGACATTTCACCTGTTGGTAATTCTTGTATCATGCAAGAAGAATACAAGCTATTAAAATCATAATATAACAAATAGTTTTCTCTCATGAATTCATCAATTGCATTTTCACGTTCTACTCCTTCTCGTTTCGTTCGAAAAATTTCTAATATTTTTTCTTTTTCTTCTGGAGATAAAGGTTTCATTATTCCATATTCTTGTGGATTTACTTTCTTATTATAACATTTAACATATCTATTACCTAAAACTGATGAAACTCCACCTCTAATTCCAGATTCAAAAAATAATAATTTATCATATGTATTTTCTTTATAATGTTTAAGTTTAACACCAGTATGTTTTAATCCTGCTAGCCATGTTAAACCTGGTGTAGAATAACAATAACATGGATCTATTCCGTAATATTCTAAACACATATCACGAAAGTTTTCGAAAAGATCAGCTAGTATTAATACATCTATCTGAAGATATTTCATTGTATAATCATACATTGTTTTACAATTTAACTCTCTCCAATTCTTTTCAGCTTCTGCATAGTCTTCGTCAGATAATTTTGATTGTTTTAATGTTGATTTAAATTCATTTATTGGAGGAAGTTGTTTTTCTTCCATAATTTTATTCACAGAATTAAAATCTCCAGTTATATCAGTCTTCGACTGTAAGCCGCAGGCTATATACTCATACGGAAATATTCCTTTTAAAGGTTTTAAATTATATTTATTTAATATTTCACATTGTTCAGATTTCAAAGTTTTTCCCATAACATCTAATGAATAAGGAGTAAAAAATCTAAATGCATCTAAAATTCTAATACAACCTAATTGCATTGAAAAATATTCTTCCTCTGTTTTACATAGTACATTTATTTGTTGTTGTTGTAATTTTTCAGATGAAAATAAATCTTTCATTACTAGATGGAAATCATATTTAGAACCATTATAGAAATATAAAGGAACAAAGTTATATTTAAATTTATTAGCATTAAGATTACAAGAATTATGTGCTGCACCTCTATATAATCCATTTAGATGATCATGATTTTTTACCTTGACGGCAGAGCCGTCGCTTCGCCTATCAAGATATCTACCTTTGCCATTTTTATAATTTTTTGTAAATTCTCTTCCACAGTAATAACATTTTGTTTCATTAATAAAATTTAATTTTTCTTTTTCTGTTAATGGCATCATCGGTATATTTGTTTCAAGCAATTGTGAAAAACGTCCTTGTAATTCTTCTACTTTCTTTGTAAACATTTCTGAACTATCTTCACCATAGTATTGAAAATATTCTGATTTAAATAATTCAGGATAATTTGAATGAATGTACATTCCCCAACATAATGGTTTTTGTTCAAATAAATATTTTTCTTTACTTTGTTCAGCTGAACTTTTTCCAGGTGCACTTTTTTCAGAATTATAATTTTCAGAATCGGGTGAAGCCCTGGAACTTTCCGTTCGATTTTGTGTCATATTAACATTATATGCTTCAAAATCACAATAAATAGTAAAGGGTACTTTATTTTTAAAATACCATTTATTATATTCTAAATAATCATCTTTAGGAAAAGTATTTTGAACTGCTTCGTTTTGTTGACAATTCTCCAAATGTCTATTCATTTCTTCTTTAGTTCTAAAACTTGTCATACATTGAAGACAAGGAAAATTTTTATTATCTGAAGTTTTTGTAAATATAGAAACATCTTTACACAATATAAAATGACCCTGATAATATAATATATTCGCTTGTGCTGGTTGTTTTGACTGTTCTAATTTTACAAATTTATCTTGATATATTTCATGTGTTTCATTAATTTCTTTTGTAATATTAAATGTATTTTGATGATAATTTTGATTTAATATTTGTAGCTGATAAATATATTCTTTATCATATTGTTCTTTATATTGTTGTAGACATTTTTTTAAACATTCATTTAATTCTTTATTTTCTTCATTATTTAATTCATTATTTTCTTCATTTAATTTTTGAATCGTTTCTATCTTATTTTCATATTTATGGCCATATTCTTGTACTAATATTTTTGTTTGTTGTTGATAATCTGTTTTACATTTTTGTAAACTTTTATTTAAATTTTCTAATTTTTGTTGATATTCTGAAGATAAAGATGAATATTTGTAATTATAATCATCAGTACGTCCTTTATAATTATTATGATTAATCATTATTGGTGATAATGTTTTAACAAGTTCAAATTTTTCAGTACATATTATATTTCCTTGGTAAAAAATATTATGATGCATGTAATTTCCTCTATCATTATATACTATTTCTGATTGACATAAATTTTTATTATTCAAATAAAATTTTTTTGAATCCGAGTAAAGTGGAATAATTTTACCAATAGAAACATCATTCACATTTAATTCAAAAACATTTACTTCTATTAAATTTTTATTCTTTTTATGAAACTTTTTTAACCTATTATAATCATATGGAAATTCATCTAAGCCATCAGAGAGATCAAATTCATTTATGTATTCTTCTTTATTGTAATGACTTAGTCTTTCTTTATGATATTCTGCAGGATGTAAATGTGCTATAATACTCCACAGAAAACAATAATCATCTTCATTTTTTATGTTGATTATTTGTGGTGAACTGAAAGGCAAAGGAACATAACTACCACCAGTATTATTTTTATATTTATCAATTACTATTTTCTTAGATAGTATTTTAACAAATCTCCAACCAGATTCACGTAACTGGGCTTCAATTATACAATTTTCTAATTTATGTATCATCGATTCAAATATGGGTTGTATATCATTTACATCATGAATTTCTTGTGAATTTGTAAAATGTCCTTGTATTATTTCTTCAGGAATTCCATCAGGTCCATTTTTTGTATAAAGTACTTCTACATTCATATAACATTTGAAAGATTTCTTAAATATATTATAAAAGTTTGTTAATATATATTATAAAAAGTTTCATCGGTTTCATTATATTCAAAAGACTGATTAAATGAATATTTTATATTTGCTAAGGCTTCATCAAATTCATCTATTTCGTTAAATTCATCAGTATCGCTAAATAAATATCTTCCATCTGGTACGGGCGAAGCCCTAGAACCTTCGGTTTGTATGGTCTCATCTTCACTATTAAAAACTTTTTTATATTCCGAATGTGAATAATCATCAAACATTTTTTTAACTTTTATATCAGTAGGCAATGTTTCTAGATAGTTTTTATAACTATTTAATTTTAATATATTTCCTTCATCAACTCGTTCTACATTTTGTAAATGCAATTTACTATTTAAATGAGATTGATAACTTCTTTTTGTTTGCAACTTTTTTTACATAAGACACAATAAAACTTGGTATTTTCCATTTTTTTTATTTTTTAAGGAAAAATTTGTGTTTTAATTTTAGATATAAACATTCTAATATCAAGGACTTGAGTGTCATTTTATATTATTATATATTTCACGTTCTTTAGTTATTTTTTTCTTTATCACATTAAGTTTTATCATATTAAGTTTTATCATATTAAGTTTTATCTTATTAAGTTTCATCATATAATGTTTTATCAAAAGATAATTTAAATTTTTTTTCACTAACTATTGATTCATCATCATCATCATAAATTGTTTCTTCATCATCATCATAAATTGTTTCTTCATCATCATAAATTACACTTTTTGGTATAGGATGCCCTTCCATGATAGGATACCATTCTTCTTATTGGAATATCTAACTCTAAATTACATCTTTTATCTGATAATAATATAATAGAGAAAAATATTGGTCTTTGATCTCTTTTGGAAATTTAATAACACCACCATAATCTGAATCACTTTTAGTTTTTGTTAAAGATGATAAAATTTTAAATTGATTCGATGTAAATCCTAATTTAAATTTTGTAGACCCGACACATAGTTGTCTAACAGTATCTTCAACTATACCATCATTATTATTTTCAATTGTAAGAAAATGAAATTTAGATAAATTTTTATAATTACTAATATTTTTATAATCTTTTTTACCATTTACACCTTTTTCAGATGTTACAGAATCATCATTATTATCATAAGACTCTTTAAGATCGGGCAAAGCCCTAGAACCTTCAGTTCGTTTATTATGAATATGATTATGGTCATTGTTAATAGTATAAGGTGTAGTCCACATATAAATTTTCTCTTGTTGAGCTAAACCATTTATATAAGATTTTAACAAATTAATATTTAAGTTTGAATATAATCCTATATAAGTATCATCATCATATCTTTGCGGCATTTCTAATGTTTCTTGTTTATAAATTGTGTCTCTATAATAAACTTGACATAATAATTCTTCATTATGTTTTTTACTCTCGATATGAATATTATATTGGTTTTGTTCATCAACAAATAATCTAATTTTTTCCTTGGAAAACGATTTTAATTTTTTAACTAATTCTTTGATATTGATATAATTAATAATTTTATTTTCTATCCACTCAGTATTACTAATCGGTAAAACTGCTCTAATAAATCCATAAACATTATTATGACCTATTATAACCATATTTTCTTTATTTAATTCCACATAAGCTACATCATTATATTTACTAACAATATCCATAAATTTAATAAATGGATCCCCCGGAAATAAACAATAATTAGTTTCTATAGAAGGTAAACCTTTAGTCTGTTCTCTAAATATTTCGGCTTGTAATTCAAATAAAATATTTACATCTATACATGGATTATTATTATTAACAAAATATTTATTTTCAAATCCCGTTGATCTCGTCGAATAACAGGATGATGCGGGCGAATATAATTTTTTAAATTTGGATTTTCCATTTTTTATTTTTATTAGAAAAAATTTTATTTTTTATTTTTATTAGAAAAAATTTTATTTTTTTATTGTTAAAAAATGATGTTACCAAATGTTGGTGGAGGTGCATATATCCCGAATAATCGTGAATTAGAAATAGAGATAGAAAATTATATCATGAAAACTGGAGACGTTTTATCTGGTCCATTACATCTTTCTATTCTTCCGCAACAAAATACAGAGTTAACAAATAAACAATATGTTGATACACAAATCAATGATTTAAAGGAAAAATATATAAACGATGTTTTGGTTCCACTGATGAATGAATTAAAGTTGCTAAACTTAATGACAAATCATTAAACGAAAAATTATTAAAACTTGATAAAAAGGATAGAGAGCTAGAAGCAGATATAGCAAAACTTTTTAAAAAGATTTCTGAACAATCAAAAATTTTAATATTACTTTCTATAAAGTTAAAATCTGCAGTCATTAAAAATAAACATCAGATAAAAATGTTAAAAGAACAATTAGAAGATGAAATAGAAAAACTACCTGAAAGAATTAAAAAAAAATTTAAAGCAGTTACAAACTACATTCCAAAAAAGTGTTGATGAATTAAGTTCTAAAATTACTCAACAAATGAAAAAGATGAATAGAATAATAAATGAAGTAAACTCACTTAATCAAAAAGTTGATAAAATGAAAACTCTTAAAATCAATTTAGAAAATGAATTAAAGAAAAATTTACAAGAAAACTCTAAAGAAAATATAGAACAGTTAGATGCTGTTAAAAGACAATTAGATGTTCTTAAAGTTAAGTTAAATGCTCTTAAAACGGCGTTGAAGATGAATCAGGAGAAAATGCAAGTTAATAGAAAAGAAATTAAAGTACATCACACGCTGCTTGACGCAATAGATAAAGTGCAACAGGCAATTAATAAAGTTATCTCGAAGTTGTTGTCCATTCACAAACATAAATCTTAACACGTAGATATTTTTCCCAAAAGTCAAATTTAATCCTAAAAAATGCCTATAATTTATAAACACAATCTTAAACATTTTGCATCAAATAATAAAATTGCTCATGAACCATCTATGAAACCTGTGTACCATTATGATAGTGTAGAAACTGTCGGAACACAAAAGTTCCTAGGCACCGCAGGTGCCGTCCAAAAAGAAGGAGATGGCATCTTTTCTGGTATTGGTAGTATCGTTAACTTAATTAAAAATAATAAAGATTTGATTACATCTGCTGCAAAAGGGGCAGCTGCTATAGGTAGTACAGCTAGTGCAATATCAAATGCTGTTAAGTCTCAAAACGAATTAAAACAACTAGAAGCTATTCGTAAACTTAGGAATGATTCTGAAGAACTAAAAAAATTAAAAAAACTTTCAGATGAAACAAAAAATAAAATTGCTAACATAGCTGTAGAGGGTGATAGTAAACATAATGAAAAAACAATTGAAGAAATAAGAGGAAATGGCGTGAGTAGCAACCTTCGGTTTAACCAGCAAAGCTGTAGCGGAGCTGGTCTAGCAAAATTCTAAAATGTATTTTTTAGTAAAATTTTTTAGTAAAATTTTTTTTAGTAAAATTATTTAAGTAAAATTATTTTAGCAGAATTTTTTCTGTCTGTGAGAAAAAACAAAAAGTCAAATTATTTTTTATAAAAATGTCTTCGCTTATCGAAAATAAATTTAGATTAGACGATCCTCCGTTCGTCAGTTACAATCAAAAAAAGAATGACTATATAAGAATTGCTATGAATCCCGGATCTTCCAGTAGAGTAAATACTGGAGGTGATTTAATTTTTGAAGTTGATAATCAGCAGAGTTATTTATATTTACCTGATTCATTTTTACACTGTGAATATTCTTTATATAGTGATGCTAATTTTACAACACCATTACCAGATACGATAATATTACACTAGAAAATAATTTTTTTCCAAGATTATTTACACAAATGCGTTTAGATGTTGCAACTCAAAATATAGAAACAATAAGTGATTCCCCAGGTGTAATTGATACAATGCTTAGATTTGTAACAATTGGTGAAAATAATAAAAAGTATGAAATCGAAGGTTGGTTTCCTGATACTAATGATGGTATAATTGTTGATGATTTAACTCACGCTGGAACAGATGCAGCAGGAATTGCGAAAGATGTAGAAAATATTGCAAAACATTTAAATAAAACAAATAATGATGCATATAAAGAAAGACGTGAATTTAACAAGAAAAGTAAACAGACAGTAAATTGGTCATTGTCTCCATTATTCGGATATTTAGATTATGACAAAATATCATATCAATTAAAATTTAAATTAATAATTCATCGTACGGCAAATAATGAATTAATCTTTTTTGGCAAAACTGGAAAAAAAGCATATTTAAAAATTGATAGACTTGAATGGTGGATTACGCATATTACTCCTAGTTTAGAGGTTGAAACAGCTATTGCAAAAAGATTAAATACTAACAAACCAATTCCAGTAAATTTTCTAAAGCGTACTGCTAGTTCAGTAACTTTTTCCGAACAAAGATTTAACTGGCATTTTACTAGAACTGCGAATACCCCAAGATATTTATTACTAACATTTCAAAGAAATAATTCTCCAAGTTTTGATAAGAACAATAATATTTTTCATATTAATACAATTCGAAGTTTACAAGTTTCATTAAATCAAACTCGATATCAATTGATCCATTAAGATTCGATGATACCAATAATAGATTTATGGAAGGATATGATTCTTATAGAAATCTTTGTATAGAATTTGAGTTGAACCACAATTAACTCCTGGAGATTGGAGACATTTATATCCAATTTTCTGTTTCGATTTAAGTGCACAATCTGAAGATATTATTAAAAATGGTTGTGATGTAACAATTAATATTGAAAAGAAAGATTCCAAACTTCATTGATGGCTTATGGTTTATTGCTAGAAGATGTAAAATATTCTATTGAAGTTCTTAATGGGAAGATGGTTAGGATAGGTTAAAGCCCAAGACTTAGTCGATTAATTAATTTTTTTCATAACAAGAATAGATTAAAATTTTTGTTAACTTAAAAATTCTTAACTTAAAAATTTTTTCATAACTAGAATAGATTAAAAAAATTCTTAACTTAAAATTTTTTCATAACTAGAATAGATTTAAATTTTTGATAACTTAAAATTTTTTTATTAAAAATGTCGCAAGCGAAAAGTAATATTAATAATAAAACTGTTGAATTAAAATTACGTAATATTGTTGACAAAAATACCCCTAAAACTATTACTATTAATAAAAAAAAGTATTACATAAGTAAACCAATGATAGAGAATATTCAATTACAAGAAGAAAAGAATGGCGGTATTCTCCCATTAATTCCACTAATAATAGGAGGCATAGCTGCAGCAGGAAGTGTTGCAGGTGGGACAGCTGGTATTGTCCAAGCAGTAAATAAAAATAAATCAGAGAAGGCAGCATTAGAAGAACAAAAACGTCATAACAGAGAGTTAGAGAAAGTTGTAGGGGTGAAGGAGTAGTAGATAATTTTATTAGTAAATCAAAATTAGTTGATGAAGGAAAACGAGTTCTTAAAAATATTCTCCACAATGTTGATGATTTAATTGAAATTAAAGAAACTAAAGATGGTTCTGGAATATATCTAAGTCCTAGTATGATAAGGTAATAACCTCAGAACCTTTGGTTCTTTTCGGTAAAACAATTATTTTATTTTATCTTTTAAATTTTTTTTATCTTTTAAAATGAATTCTAAAAATTCCGAAAATTTAATTAAATTAAAAATTTCTAATTTAGATTTATTGAATTATCTATTAAACAAAAATAAAAACTCAAACTGTCAGCATATTGGAGGTGACATACAAAAAACATTAGAAAACTTTCCTGGATTTATTTGGAGTAAATATTCGAAAGAAAAACATCTTCCTGGTCATTCATATACCGGTCCAGGATCTCGATTAGATATAAGACTAGATGAGAATAATAATCCGAAACCAGGTGAAGAACCAATAAATAGAGTAGATGCCGCAGCTTACAGGCATGATTTAGCTTATCGAAATCATGATCTAAGTTCTCGACATGCAGCTGATAAGAAAATGATTCAAGAATTAGATAGTATTCAAAATCCTTCCTTTAGAGAAAGAATTGAAAGAATGTTTGTTAAGAAAGCTTTACAAGCTAAAATATTATTCGGTCAGGGTTTAAATGAAAATCATAATTCAGACGTTTATGCATCTGAAATTCATAAAGAATATAGAAAGCCTAAATATTTATTAAAAGTAAAAGTATTTAATAAAGATGATATTTGGAGTGCTGATCTTATTCATATGCCGAATGAAAGGGACTACAAATACGCATTGACAGTTATAGATTTATATACACGATACGCTTGGGTAAAACCTTTAAAAAATAAAAGTGGTCTATCAGTTAAATATGCGTTTGAAGAAATCTTTAAAGAAAGTAATAGAAA
>CAJQUW010005387.1:0-19146 GCA_907163375.1 Prostheceraeus crozeri | reverse complement strand
TCGGCAATGGTCAATCTTGTTAAACCACTCTGCGTCATGTTTGCAAGTGATTGCCTCTGTCTCAACGTAGTATGCATTCGCGCCAGGGCGACATTTAGCCAACTGTCGAAGGTTGCCTAAAACTTTCCATTGCATACGTTATGAGAACCATGAGTTCTACCTGTCTCTATCAATGAGACGAATTGATGAATGGAATGAAATGGGAGGACACTCACGCGCCACACGCAACATAACACACTTCTCTCTTCCGTAGTCTAACAAGCTCTTTACACATGGATCGCAGTCGATTGCTATCCCTGTATCAGAAGTGTAAGCTATCTTAATTTATTTGACACTATTTTATCTACCATCATCGTCCATATGAAATGTTTTTAGATTTACAAGTTAGACTAAGCGTGCTACTATTTCCAAATGAAAAAGTATACATGGTTAAATCATCCACTTAAGCCCATCCATAGTCTAACAAGCTCTTTACACATGGATCGCAGTCGATTGCTATCCCTGTATCAGAAGTGTAAGCTATCTTAATTTATTTGACACTATTTTATCTACCATCATCGTCCATATGAAATGTTTTTAAGATTTACAAGTTAGACTAAGCGTGCTACTATTTCCAAATGAAAAAGTATACATGGTTAAATCATTCACTAAAAAAAAAACAAAATAACAAAACAAAAAAAATCAAAAAAAAACAAAACCTAACAAAAAAAAAACAAAAAAAAAAAAAACCAAACAAACAAAAAAACAAACTAAAAAAAACCATAAAAAAAACAAAAAAACAAAAAACACAAAAAAACAAAAAAAAAAAACCAAACAAAAAAAAAAAAACAAACAAAAAAAAAAAAACAAAAATACAAAAAAACCAAAAACACAAAAACAAACAAACACCAACAAAAAAAAAAAAAAAAAACAAAAACAAAAACAAAAAACCAAAAAAAACAAAAAAACAAAAACAAAAAAAAAAAAAAACAAAAAAACAAAAAAAAAAAAAACAACCAAAAAAACTAAACAAAAACAAAAAAAAACAAAAACAACAAACAAAAAAAACAAACCAAAAAAAACAGACGGCTACATTATATTTATAAAACGATGAAAATGTAATCGATCGTAACAAATTTAAAGCTTGCAGATTGAGGAGAACAAAATAGAGAGAGAGAGTATAACAATAAATAACGAAAAATATAAGACTTAACAATGAAATGTAACATTAACGGAATATCTGTAAAGTCTTATGTTAAGTCTTATATTTTTCGTTATTTATTGTTATACTCTCTCTCTATTTTGAAGCATTGCAGCGTGAATCCGTGGAAGCTAGAAGACCAATAGCCAGAAAGAGGAACATAATGGATGATGTGCTACATATGCATGAGAGTAATCACCATCAGTTTAAGAGAATGACACAGAGAAGAATTGACTCATTGAAGAAAGCTCATTGGCACAAGACGTGTCAGGAATGATATATCTACATATTGAAAACCTACTTGAAATGTGTTTGAAAATATTCGATATTAGCCTAGGATCATTCGGAACAAGCCTGATGCCTAAATAGTTTATATGTTCAATACCATCTTGTGTCAGTGGATTCTGCCACACGACAATCAAGTGTGTATTAGCATTAATCCTAGATTACGGCTCCTAGTTCCCCATACCACAAGACGTTAATGAGAGAGTCTACAACTCCAAACGACGTTAATGAGGTAGTTTATGCTCATAGTTCGCCATTCCGCAAGTTAATAAAGGAGTTTGCGGCTCCTAGTTCCCCATACTACACGACGTTAATGAGGGAATTTACAACTTCTAGTTCAACATACCGCGCAGCGTTTTGTGAGGGAATTCACAGCTACTAATTCACCATACTGTACAACGATAAGGAGTTCGAAAACAGTTCATAGTTAACCATACCACGCAGTTCAGTCTCAATCATGTTGTATACGTTATGATAGGAGATTACAGTCACTGAAATATTCTAAAAACAAAAAGTTATATGCGAATGATGGCGAGTGAAGGCGAATTGTAACGAATAAGTAGAGAGATGAAGAATAAAATCTGGAAAAATAGAAAACACTTCAACCATAGAGTATAACTTCAACAACTTGCAATTAGTGTTTTAATTAGTCTCAATCAAAATTTCCAGGAGTTTTCCAGGTGTTTTCCAGGTTTTCCAGGGGGCGCAGACACCCTGAAAATATGCACTCGTGGTGATCACAGCTGTGGGATGTCATTTAAGAGTACCTACGTGCATTGTGCATTTTGCTCATGCAAAAAAAATCTTTTTGCGTTTTGTCGATATTTAGTCAGTGAATCAATTGATCGCTTATTTCTGAAAGTAGGGCCTACATGTCACTAGAATTTTGATCAAGGCCATAGCACAAAGCATGCATTAGAGCATAGATTTTCAACAATATAGAGACTTCACTTGTATTTTCTTAAATCAGGCTTCGCCTTCGTAGTTTATATTGTCAATCGCAAAACCTCACATTTATTATTGAATATCAAACTGAGAGAAATGATAACCAAACTGATTATCGATTATGAATGAAACATCTCGTCAAAAATCGAATTTTACGGCAACATCGGTATATCAGTAGGCTAATTCGCTAGCATATTATGAGGCCAACTTATGATTAGTAATTATTATGAGGGCTCACATCGACCTCCACAGCGCAAATTTCACTCTTTTGTGAAAGGCAATTGTGGAAAGACAACACGATGAACTTTTTTGATAATCCATCAGTTTACCTATGATATAGTCATTTGCTCATCTGTGAAATTTCTAGCTATTCGGATTTTGTCTTCCGATTGTTTGCATAAGTCAAAATTTGAATTCAAATTTGTCATAAAATCCACATTTTTGCATTTCATGATAGACATCTTTAAAACTGGTCGATAGAATTGCATAAGACAAGTGCATCCTTTCAAACGAGGCTCTAGCGAATAGTGATGTATTGACGTCGGAAAGTTTTCATTCCGATTTTTCCTTAAGGTAATAAACTCGCAATATTATAATATACTACTTATGAGCAGTTATAAAATTAAAATCAAATTTCCCAGATAACGACTCGATGATTATTTTTGAAATTTATGCTACTTTCCACGAATGGTGCGTTTTATTGATACAGCATTTGAAATTGAAATTCGGATTTCATTTTGACGATGCGCAGTAAGTACAAACTATGTAAGTAGCATGAAATGCACCATTTTCGCTATTTTTTCGTAAACTGCTCGATGAATTTTTTCTGTTGTTTTTCACATAGTCTCCTCTGACCATAGGGAAGCCACCTGCAAAGCGGAAACGCATTCGGATATCATTTCATTTAATTGGAAATTATTTACATCGCTCCAATTAAATCCAAGCGCGATAAAAATCATCTTCCGGAATGGTGGAATGAGGATATAAATGATACAATAAAACAAAGGAATCAGATTGATAAAGAGCGACATCCAGATGATTGTAGAAGTTTATGTAACAAAGTGAAGTACCCTATCCATAAAGCAAAATCTGAATTTTACATATCGACAATAAGAGCAACTCAACATCTTCAACATCAGAGTTCTGGCACTACTTTCGCGATCTCTGCACCATAAAACTGAAAAACGAATATGCAGATCTATTTCTTTTGAAGGACGAATATATACTGATGAAACGGACATTTCAAACATTTTAAATAATTACTTCGTGAAGAGTTTTGATGATGATTCTTATTCTTCTACGTCCTCGGATCAGCATAATGAATTGCTCGAGAACCACATTGCCGGCAAAAATATCATTAATGACCATAGGGGAAGCTGGCCAAATTCCGGCCCCCTTAATAAAATCACTGCTGAAGCTTCAATGATATGCACAAATTTTAAAACAACCATCTTATCATACTGCGCATATTTTTCACTACTTTTCACACTAAGTATTGTTTTTCTAATTATCATATTACATCTACAAAAGAATGATGCTTTTCAAAATCCAAGTGCCCTAATACCAGCCTCTGTGCCCAAATACCTAGTATGTGGTGCCTTTTTATCGGCCACGATGATTCTCTAAGGGCAGTAGCTAAATCTATGTCTGCAAGCTGGAAATATGAAATCAGAGTTTTATGTATAATTTATTCTTGCTGTACATTAGATAAACTTCATTAAATTCTCCACTTTCTTCTAAAAATGCAAAAATTTTGAATGCAAGCTATTTTATAATTAGATGTGTGAAATTATAAAATATCGATCGAATTAAACAAACATAAAATCGGAACCTTCGATCAATCGAAATACATGTGATACTACAGTGTCGTCAATTAAACCCCGAACACTGCAATGTCATTGGGAAAGTCAACAATTCTGCTGCTCGTCTTGCATCCCCCCCGACATTAGGGTTTTGAGAGAATAGGCCTACTGAAGACTAACTAGCATCACTAACACTATGCTGGATAACTTCTGATTTGCTTATCCCATTTAAGTCCGAGGTATAGACATGGTCAAGTAAGGAAAAGCGCTCATCGGTAATTCTTGTTGGATCAGTGATTTCTTGGTACACATCACTTTCTAATTCTAGTAAATCAGTCATTCAGCTGATTTTTAGTCATTGGTATTAAGCAAATCAATACTGAAATCCCCAATGATAATCGCCATTGATAATCCCCAATAATCTTCTTTTTGTCAAAGTCAACTTTCTTAATAGACTCCAATAGCATTTTGAACCACTCATTCATGCATCGAAAGTCATCTGGAGGACGATATAAAACCATGACAATAGCAGATGCTTGGTGACGCGAGATTATTTCAAGGCATAGCATCTCAAAAGATGCTATTTCAAGATCTGGCCTTCGCATTCCCATGTTCTCTTTCATATATGCCACCACCCGAAAGTTTGCGACTGCCAGCTGCGCTTCGCTCGTTTCTGAAGAGATCATATCCAGGTATATGTATTGAATTATCAGTTACGCTACTATGAAGCCAAGATTCGATTATTCCGAGTAAATCGATGCAATGGTAATTTGAAATAGTTATCTTATTCAACTCGTGAAATTTGTTCATCATAGAACACATATTCAAGTGGAGCATACTTAGCACTTTTGATGGAATCACTGTAAACGGGTTTTCTCTCGGAATATTCATCACCAAAACTTGAAGCACACAGATGAAAAGAGGTCGCAAATTGACAAGTGGCATTGAAGAGAAAATAGTGTGGAAGTATCACTGACACAGTAGATAGCTACCGCAAAAGGATTCAAACTTGCAAATGAATAAAATTTCCTGGCAACACCGGGAATCGAACAATCGACCTTGCATGTTAAGGCCAAGGAATAAACCAGGTCAAATGAGATAACGACAGCTTGTCAGTGCACTTTGTGCAGATTTATGGTTGCAATAAAGTACGGAGGTGTCTTCATAAGAAATGTATTGGCTAAATATGAGTAATAAAAGCTATATGCATGTCGCACGCTTCACGTTTTCACGCGTCTTCAGGGGCAAAAAAGCTAAAATCGTCAACTAAAAAAGTCAGTACAGCATACAGGGGAGCTCGATGTCTTGGTTCTGTGTCCGTATATACGGTATGGTAAGGGGTGTGAGAATCAGAAATCAGAAATCGATCAGTTCATGTTTACGGTTTATCGTAGGTTTCGAGCATATAATGACCCGAGCTTCGCTCAACCGAGTGTCCACTGGATTCTTACATTTGTCCAAGGTATCTAATGTGAAGTCATCGCTAGAGGTAACTAGGACTCGATTACTATTAAGTCCGCGGTCACTCAACCAAAGCGCTGCTGATTTACTGTTAAAAGACCGACTGAAGCGGAAATTAAAAGGGCGACTGGTCTGCCCATTGTGGGAAAAATTGCAAGTGAGTTTGTAGACCAAAAATTTGCTCAAGCAAGTGTAATTACTAGGCAGGCAGTTACAGGTAAAGCAATTTTCGTGTTTTTTAATTTTAGGTCTACATTGCAGACTATTATATAAACTAGAGTTAGGGATATCAACCAAAGTTACAGGTAAGTCGTAATTTTTGACAAGTGTGCGCATTTTTCGGCTAGTGCTATCATAAACGTATTCAATTTTTAGGATATTTGTTTTGTTTTTAGACTTAGCTTTTTGTTTGCGCTTTTTACTTTTAAACATGCTATTGGCATGGAAAGCACTGAGTTGAAATTTTTTCTTTAACTTGCTCTTACCACTATCAAAAGAAGCTGGCAAGCTGCATCTTTTTGTGCATATTTTACCGTATGTTTTATATGGATGCTTTTAACGTGGCTAGGAACGTAGCACGTAAACGGCACCGGAGTGATAAGGCTTTTCGAACCAGCTATAATTTACTTCTTCATCATTTAGATGAATACTTAAATCAAGGAAGTCTAAAACACCGTTTTCTGGTATCTCTTTGGGGAACTTAATGTTCTCGTCAATATTATTAAAGACATCCAAGATTACAGAGAAGTCAGAATCTTTTTCAAAAGGACCTATAACAATGTCGTCCATGTAGCAAGCGATATTACGTTGCTGTATTCGATGTTCCGCCGCGTGAATATCAAATCTATTTTCGAACTCAATCATGGCAGCGTTATTTACTCTAGACTTGATTAAGGATTTGTAGGTTTCTCCGTCGTTAAGGAGTTCTTCCGTCCGTTTTTTTAAATCATCTTCGTCCAAGAGACTTGAACAGGAGTTTATTAGTCTTATCAGTCACTTTTAAAGCAAGGTCATTACTTAAAAGATAATTGTGGGCAACTTTAATGGATTTATCATGCTCATTTATTTTTCTGTTGTTATGTTGGTTTTTGATCAGATTCATTAATTCTAAATGGAAGAGTTTAAGCTTAGCCTCAGTTTCCTCATCGGCTTTAGGAGGAAGATTGGTGCAATTTTTGAAAACGGAATAGTCGGTGTCGGCATTATCCTCTCTGTCAGTCGAGTTGAACACTTTGTTTCAACGCAAGCGGTCAGGATACGGTTCACCGGTCCATCTTCTCCACTTGTCGCAATGTGTCTCCATAATCCGAGACGATTTCTTGTCCGCCGCCGAACTACACCGATGAATTATTTTGGGTTGTTATCATATCTCATTATACAGGGTGTCCACAAAGTCGGGAACCATAGGGATTTAGTAGAAAATATGAGTATAATATGGAAAAATCAGCATAGTTCGTGATAAGGGACATATATCAAATGAACAATGAAGTGAAAACAACTTTTATACTTACACAGCCAACTTGTAGGTCTATGTACATGTATGTGTTTATAGTAAATGTTCAAAGTGCTCACCATGAACATCATGACACTTCTGAAATCGGACTGAAATTTCATGTTGCACATTTCGCAGCATCACCTCATTTTGTCGAATCTCGTAGCATTCCTCCAGGATTCTCTCTTGCAAGTGAGATAAATCTCTGATTCAGTCTTGATATACCCTGTTCTTAATATGACCCCAAAGAAAGAAATCGAGAGGAGTGAGGTCAGGACTCCTCGGAGCCCATTCCACTGTTCCTCGCCGACCGATCCAGCTATCAAATGTCTCATCGAGCCAATTTCTAACTTTGACGGAGTAATGCGGCGGTGCACCATCTTGTCGAAACCAGGTGGGCTTGAATCCAATATCATTAAGCACAGGCAGCAACTGCTCCTGCAGCATTTTCAAGTAGGCCTATGTGTCGCCGTTCACAGTTTCATGGAAAAAGAAAGGTCCAATCAAATGAGATCCCCATAACCCACACCACACAGTCACCTTCGGCGAACCTTGAACATTATCATCTCGCATCCAGTGAGGATTGATTTGGCTCCAGTATCGCATGTTCTGCTTATTGACCTCGCTTGACACATGGAAACAGGCTTCGTCGCTGAACATGAAAAATGCATCTTCTGAAACATGTATCTTCCAAAAAATTTGCGTTGTCATTTATTTGATCGAGAAACCATTCACACATTCCTGATCGTCGATCATAATCGTCATCATTCAAATTCTGTAGAAGTTGGATCTTGTATGGGTGGAATTTTTCTAGCTTGAGCATTTTATGAACCGTGCTTTTCGGAATACCGAGCTCACTGGCTGTTCTTCGCAATGATTTTCTAGGACTCGCCACGACCTTCGGCAGTATCACAGCTTTTGTGTCGTCGTCAATACGGGGTCTTCCAGGCCGCTCTCTGTCCAGCACGCTTCCCGTCTTCTTGAATTTTCGGACTATCTTTCCAACGGTTGAGTGTGCTATGTTTAAGTGAGGGTACTTAGTATTCATCTTGGCTGCAACTTCACGATGTGAAGCTCTCATGTGACCTGCCATCAGAACAATTTCCACTCGCACATCCTTTGTTAACGACATCGTAATAATGAACAATCGAGCTACTGCTCTAAAGCGAGTGATTGAAAGCATAACGTGACGACTGCGTTGACAAATTAGGGAAAACTTCGCCTAAGCGAAGACCTGCAGTGGAGGCAATTGTTTTCAGTCCTATTGTCTGCATTTTGGCGTCCCAGTGTGTGAGTGACTGATTAAGTCAGCTTCTAAGCTTAGTCTAAACCATTCAAACCGAGATGAGATTAAAAAAGTGCAAGTTAGACCGCAATGTTCCTTCATTCCCTATGGTTCCCGACTTTGTGGACACCCAGTATATAAAAGGATTTCAAAAGATATCGCTCTGGAAGGAGTCCCTCTTCTTGATAACAGATTTCTATGGGCTTATCAAAAAGATGTTCATATAATATGGGAGACGTAAAAGATATCCTGGCAACTTATTTGCCACTCTGTAAATATAAGATGTAAAACAAATGACAAGAAATTTTGTGATTGATGACGCCAAAGTGTTTCAGTGATGGATGACGTCACAGTTTGAATCCGTCAGTAACAAAATAGTAATGTCTATTTTTACGGACAATTGGAATATCAAAATTAATTTTAGCTGTTAATTTACCGGATGTTCACACATTTTTCACCGTGTAGGCCTGCAGTTTATAGTGAAGGCCGCTTTCACTTCAAAGTGAATCTTAAACGAGTCCTTCAATCGATGCCGAAACTCAATGGTGACAGCGCATCATAATCATTCTACAGAATCCATCGAACAAAGATGTGATAGTGACCTCACAACCGTCGAATCCCGCCGAGATATCCTCCTCATCTGCGGAAAATGAAAGAAAGTATCAATCAATGGATCGTGACGGACAATCTCCGACGCCATTCTTGGGATTAACAAATGTTGACGAGAAAATCAAAGATATCATGTTGAGTTTTAATGTGAAGAATGCTTTGTTCAAATCGAAGAAGATCTCCATCTTTCTCATCAGTGCTGCAGAAGGTATGTGATGCAAACATTGAGGTCAGATTATTCCTTGTATATTGAGCTTAACGAACATTGCAATTATTAGGGAAGAGTTTGAGTTACATACAGAATGCTTGTATTATTGTCCGACTTATTTGTTACCATGAAAACTAGTTTTCCCAACATTTTTCTGCTTTGCCAAACATCTAAGTTACATAATGCACATGGCATTCAGCACTCCGCTATCGGCGCTGTTATCACGTGGTTCAGTGGGGAACATGCGATCCGGAAATCAGAGGCTCAATGCTGTCCATGAACAACGGTGTTATTCACGGGAGAGGGAAGCCAAGGAAATAGATATGCAGCGGCGATCCTCGACATTGATATTTGCAGTTAGTTATCTGCACTTCGATATCGAGTACAGGAAGAAACATTTGTATTATGATTGTAAGCCAGTTTATCTTACATCTTTCATGAATGTTAAGCGAATTAATTATATTGAGGAATAATGTAGGCTACCATGCGATTTCGTCTCATTATTGAACGATCTCAAGTCAAGTCAAGTAATCATATAATTTGAAAGTAATGAAAGTCATGACACAGCTATTAGAAGCAATGGTTGCTGTTCATAGGCATGAGACAAAGCAAGACAGGCATGTGCGCATAAAAAACATAAATAGATATCACAGCGCAAACACAAAATCAACACTTGAAATTCAGTCCACACGGGCAGTGTTAATTTGCACCGCAGTCGCCAGTCATGGTTGAACTACGAGCTACGACTCCATGGAGTTTGTCACATCGGCTGGATGAAATCCTCTGCAACCAGTGGGCATGACGAATGAACGGAAAGGAAGCGTTTCTTTTCTTCTTCATAGCAAATGGCTTCGTGGCTGCATTCTGCCGTCGAGATCTTAAGTCTGGAAATTACTCGCAAAAGCGGTCCACAAATAAGTCGATGTGCTCGTCGTTGAATTTTCGACAAGACGTCCCAATATTTTTCCAGACCAATCATAAGAGGAGAACAGTACTCGACAATAGATAGAATCAGGAGTTTATACACAGCAGTCATTTTATCTCTGTCAAAAATAATGCAAAAATTATATATAATGTCAAAATTAGAATAATGTAAAACGAAGGAAGCTACCAACATTTACAGTGATCATTTCAGAAGCTGAAACATTTCTTAATGAATGGTTAAACAATGATAGCGATACAATACTGAAATCACGGAAGCGGATGCATCCAAGAGAATGCACAGAATGAATCCAAAAGATTTCATTCACAACAGCTTGATACTTTAGGAAGCAACATAGCGAGTGCATCAAATGTCTGTTTTTGATGACACTCCTTGGTGAAAAAAGTTGAATAACCATCGCCATCTTTGATGGTGGGACCTACAACTCAGTGCATTTTAGTCAACTTTAAGCAAAGAGTGCTGGAATATGAAATATAGTATTGCAGCTTTTGCCACAATCGAACACAGTATGGCTACGAAACCCATCGCGAGCATCCCACTGCAATCAGATGCGTTCGAATCATGGCCTCAGAGCGGGAAACGACGGGATAATCAACCGTCTTCTTTGTAAGTCCCCGTTTCAAAGTATAGTGCTGGCCTTGAATTGTTGATATCTTGCTTCAGTAGTTTGGCTTGACGGTTAATGCTATGTTGTCTTGGGGGATGAAGCCATCTGATTCGATACCGCGGATTCTTCAACTTAGGACTTATGTCGTTCTGTCGCTCGCTGATGGCGCAGTTAGTAGATTGTTGGCCTAGAATACCAGAGGTCGGTGGTTCAAATATGCTAAGACGCTCAGTTATTTTCCATCTGTTGAATCATAATTGCCATCAGCGGCGTTGGCACATTCTTTATATGATTTTTTTGAAACATAAGTGGAAAGCGTGAAACGAATTGTAATGCAGTTTTACACTTTTGGGGTAGATTTTACATTTTTAGAGTAGATTTTTGGTGAGAGAGAAATAGCTCCCATTCATTTTACGGTCAACTGTTGTGCTTAATTGCATGAACCTTTACCGATAATTTAAATGAATTCATCAAGCTATGATATTCAATAGCTGCCTTAGTCAATGAACTTGTTAATGAGTGAACATACATGTAATAATCATTCTTCACTTTTGCAGATGTTAGAAAAGAAAAGAATGAAATGCATTGTGAGATATTTCCAGATTTAATAGAAGCATGCAAAATGCATGGATTTGATCTCGAAATATTCGACATTTCATCAGAAACCCTCTCATCCAATTTCCATAACTGTTACGGTCGTGAACATCTTCATTTCCGCCTAATTGAGGAGGCCATGAGAACATCGGATTCAGTTCTACTAATAGTGAGTTGGATTTAATTGTCATCATATGCATGCACCAAAATCTCTGAAGTGCTTCAAATCAGTAGTCTGACATGCCACGGCATATCTCAAGGCATTTAGGGCTACAAAACACAACACGCTAAAATGCTATAGTGCTGCTGATACTAAAGCTGCATTTTGAAGAAGATTCTGAAGATTGCATTTTAACAAAAGCCCTTTCTTTAGTAAGTTGCATTTATTGCAACAACAACAGACCGAAAGTCTAAAAGCAGGCAGACTTTAAATAGATTGTTTGGTAGACATTAATTTGCAGTGCACAGTGATTGCGAATTGTAAATAATGCATGCATTTGATAGATTTTACATTCATTTTCCAGTTGTTGGTGTCAGACAAATTTGGGGCATTACAATTGCCAGTCGCATTGGATCCCTTAATGTATAATAACCTCAAAGTTTATATGGAAGGAAATGTATTAACCACGTTTGAGAAGCTTTTCAGTAAGATAGGTGATTCATACAGAAGACTACCAGCCAATTCTGTTTTTCCGGAATTGAATAACAACAATTCTTCCGTGGAACAATGGTGGGAGCTTTGTAGAGCAATTAAATTGAATATCGAGAGCAAACCGCACAATCAATTGCTTGACGCTCAGTTTAAATCTGGTGAGTATATCAATGGATGGAACTTTCGATTAGCATCACTTTTTTGCAGAAGAGTAGAACATATCTCATTATCTTTATACGTACAAATCACGCAAAGAAAAGTCATCAATCACAGACTTAACGAACAAATATGACGATGTAAATTTGTCGATCTCTTTTCAATCTCCAGTCACCCCCTTATCCGCGTCTGTCTACTATGTCTATCTGGTCCTCTTTGTCGTCCTTCTGCTGTTCTTCGATCTCAGTGTCATTGCAGTGAGATGGATGAGTTGCACTCCTAGGTCAGCGGCAATGACACTGCAGATGCGCTCGCGAAAAGTGGCACTTCTCTCCCCACTGTAGCTTCTCAGTGTCTTCATTCATCGCTCCCTATTCTATTCCTGGAGGACTTAACCTCGCTCGTCTTTCATTTCTTCACTAGCTTTATCAAAATTAAACTTTTAACCCGAAGTATAGAAAAAGTATTAATGACTTAATAATTGATCCAATGATTTATGCGGTTAGTATGTTCTATATAATACCAGCAACACTGAATCCGGTGTGCAAAAGTATCAAATGTAGTCAGTGTCAAAAGTATCAATCAGTAGTGACACAGAGTGGCTGACACAAATATAAAGATTGTAGACAATGGTATTCATTCTCTGTAGTTTGGATTACAAATCTGAGCATTAGAAAATTACGCTACGGAAAACTTTCTTTGTCATTGCATTCAATGCGTAATTTCATCAATAATGGCCTCCAGTCTATTAACAAACTTTCAAATTATGATAAATTAAAACAAGCATTAATAAATGTCGAACATTTTAAAATAATAGGGTGCGATGAAAGTGACTGCAAAATAGAAAGATCAGTAAACGAGCACCAAAAATTAAAAAACCCGAATACTATAAATTTTAAATAAGCTTTTTGCAAATGATCGATAAGCAATTGTGAAGTAGAAAATTGATGAAGAACTGAGACAGAATCGTCGTCATTTTTAAGCAAAAAAAATTAACAATCTAGTTTATAATTGCGATGTTTGCCTCAAATTTTGAAGGAACACCTGTTTGCAGGATTGATGGTTTATAAAAGCACTTGTAGGCTTTATAACGATTGCTATATCGGTAAAACAGTTAGAACCATATAAATCCGACACTGCCCAGAATAATTAAAGACTAGAAAGAGCATGGACATTGAAAATAATGGTGCGTTGTCATGCGGTGTCATGACAGCAGAATCTGAACGTTTGGCGGATTCCTGTGGCGGACATTGGCTAGGTACCGGTACCTTTTCAGTGCAGTTTGTAAAATTAACGGTTATCATTTCTATATAAATGTAAAAACATCTTGATGAATAACTTACAATATGCAAACTTGCGGCAACAGTAATTTGCTTCTTCAAAGGACCTAGCAACATTGACCTAGTTCGGTGCCTGACCAAGTAGCTGAAATTGCAATCAGCAAATGGTTACCTATCTTAGTAGTAAGTAAAACTCCACTTCTGGATAGCGCAAGATGGCCGCCGTCGCTGACGTCCCCCCCCCTCTGGAACGGCAGAGTGTCGTGGTCGGCCGCCGTGGTGTTTTGGTTCTGACGTCCCCCCCCTCTGGAACGGCGGAGTGTCGCGGTCGACCGCCGTGGTGCTTTGGTTCTGACGTCCCCCCCCCTCTGGCCGACCGTCGTATAGAACGCGGTGATGTGGTGTCTAGGTTGGCGT
Source organism: Prostheceraeus crozeri (assembly GCA_907163375.1). Lineage (NCBI taxonomy): Eukaryota > Metazoa > Platyhelminthes > Polycladida > Euryleptidae > Prostheceraeus > Prostheceraeus crozeri. The sequence goes on along the minus strand of CAJQUW010005387.1, from coordinate 5,230 downwards.
GGTGTGCCTGCCAGGCTGGCGTGGTGTGCCGGCCAGGTTGGGAGGGTGGACTGTCGTAGCTCACCTGAAAAAATCCTAAGTGTCAGAGTGGCTTTGTATGAGTAAAATTTTGAAAATTTTCCAAAGTGTGGAATTTCGACCTGGGACCGTCACCAAAACATTTTTCATCAAATTTCACTGACCTCCCCCCCCCCCCCCCGACAGCAATCTTCTAACTTTGGTTCTAGTGAACGGATTTTGTCTTAAGGCTACTCGTTTGAAAGAGGAGAAAAAACTGCTCGACAACATTTTTTGTTGCGAGTCAATCGGACCAGCCGTTCAAAAGTTAGAGTGGTTACAAGATTTTAGGTCGGAGCTCGCTCACCTGAAAAAATCCTAAGTGTCAGAGTGACTTTGTATGGGTAAAATTTTGAAAATTTTCCAAAGTGTGGAATTTCGACCTGGGACCGTCACCAAAACATTTTTCATCAAATTTCACTGACCCCCCCCTCTGGACAGCTAGCTTCAATCTTGGCTTCTAGTGGACGGATTTTGTCGTGCAATAGCTCGTTTGAAAGCTAAGAGTGAGACAAATTCAGTGAAAGAAACGGCTTGTTCATATCTGTCTTCGTTTAGATGTCAGGCGCCATTTAAGATTTTGGGAGACTGTCGAAAAAACGACAGAGTTAGAATTTTGGACGTTTTGGGCTGTAGCGTCAAAACGAGGCATCGGATGGGAAAACGGAGGTCAGATTCGGATTCAGCGTAAAATTCTGCATCGGTATGGTGAGTTTCAAGTCAATCGGAGAGAAAAAGTTTCGCTGACGTCCCCCCCCCCCCCGGCACCGATCTTCCAACTTTGGTTCTAGAGATCGTAGAAAGTCGTGCAATAGCTCGTTTGAAAGCTAAGAGTGAGACAAATTCACTGAAAGAATCGCCTTGTTCCTATCTGTCTTCGTTTAGATGTGAGACGCCATTTAAGATTTTGGGAGATTGACGAAAAACGATAGAGTTAGAATTTCCCAAGAAACAGCTTCAGCGGGCGAATGAAGGCTCGGATTGGTAAACGGAGACCAGATTTGGAATCAGATTGATGTTATTGTCCAATGAGGATCATCATCCAATGAGAATCAAGCATTTCTATATAAATAGCGAGCCTTCCACAGTGAGAATCATTCCATCGTTGAATCACACGAGTGACGGACGCACATTTCCTCTCTCTATTCTATTCTATTATCCAACTAAAATGGTAAGTCGCAACTTTCCTCCCTCTCCTCCCTTGAACGTAAACTTAATACAATCTTTTCCATTTTCAGGCATCTACTCCATCTGCTGCACTAGTAGGACAAAATGGCGGTCACACGTTACAAGGTTCGCTACGATCAGATCATCTACAACTGAGGCCAGTGGAAGAAACAACCAAGGTACATAATCCTACACCGCTACAGCGTAAATTTGAACAAGTCTTGCGTTATGACGATCATAGCGTAGTACTCCAAACGGGAATGCTCCCTTCCACGGATGTCAACATAATGCGCAATCAGTATGGGGACTACATACTGATCCCCGTGAGTCCGTACATTCGCCGCCAACTTGATATTATTGAGGAGTACGTGACATTAAATATGGACATTCCTACTCCTCTTGCTCAAGAGTGGAAGGCGAGAGATGACAAGGATACTCCCTATAGAAAGATTTGGGATGGTAATCACATTTGCCTACCGGTATCACATTGGTGCACTTACTATAAGAAGGAGGGAGATCATTCAACATCCATCACATGCGACGAGCTCGGAGAAGGTACTTGGGATATCCTTTTCAAAGTGAATGGGCTATATTGTGGTCGGCGTAAGGATAATAAAATAGCCTCTCTCTCCATGCATATGGAATCCATCCTATATATTCCAAAACCACCCAACGTGGACGACATAATTGATCAAATCCTTAACAGCAGTGGTACGAAGCGCAAGTCGGAGAAGAATTCTGCATCGAAACGCAAATCAAAGAAGGAGAATTACTAGTCCTTTCCTAACTCTACCCTATGACAATTCGCTTATGTGCTTTGAGTGTCGTAGACGTGGTCTTATTAGATACATTTTACTTCTTCGTTGCCATCATATCATTTGTGTATTTTGTCGTGAAAAGCATCGATGTAATTCTTCAATTTGTGATATGTTATAGAACGTTTCCTTAGATGTGTAAATTTCCGTTTTAGGCTTCTATCATCATTTTTATGGATTGTGAGGGTGAACCTGTACAGGAGCTCAGTGCTATTGCTATGAACAATTGGACATATCAGATTGTCAGTGTCTATCATCAACATGCCAACTGCAATCCCAATGTTGATCAATGGGCGAGAAAACACATTCATGGACTTAATCTGAAATATTTGCAAGACTATGGCTTTTCTTGTGAGAGTGCTCTTCTTATTGACTTTAAACGATGGTTAGCTGCTTTCAATGTTATACTCATCTTTTGTAATAATCCTGGTAAGGAGAGGAAAGTATTTCCCAATCTAATCATTGATGATATTTTGCTCCCACCTTGGGATAGTAGAGTGAATCAACACTATCATGAAGTCACGAAACGTTTTAAGGATTTGTGTGTTCCTATTTTGTCTGTTCGTTGTAGTAGCTACATTCATAACCAATGCTTCTTTCCTCCTTACCTCAGCACTGCCAAAGTCCTGTATGGTTATCATTGCTCGCTGTATGATAGTTACCAGCTGCATCTATTTTATCTCTTTCAAACCATTGATTTATAATGCATGCTTGTTACCGTTATTCAATAAATGTTACTATGAGAAGAGGTGTTGTTTTCATGCAATGGATGGGTTAGATAAAGGGCGATCATGTCTTTCTCAAACGACTGCGGAACATTACATTTTCATAGGCAAAGTTTAAAAGGAGCTGTTCAAGATTATGTGATAAATTTTCATAAAGATGAGACCGACATCGAAGCATGGTCGATGATGCTAGCACTCTATTTCTAGAGTTAATGAATACATTCTCTGATAGCATTGTCATGGCGCGATTAGTTGCGAAAATTAAGTTTAGTCATTTTGGAAAGGAAGAGGTGGAAAGTCGCTCTTTCCATTTTGCTTCTTATTCAATGGAAGTGGTAGATCACCCCGAAGAATTTTTTAAAAGACATATGATAAAAATTGCTGAACGTCTTAACGCATTCAACCATCATGGTAGCAGTCTAGTGATTGAAGCGATTTCAGATATTCACATTCAACTTTCCATAAAGAAAAATTGAAAATGCAGTGGTACTTGATTGTAGCACAACTGGTTTTCGAGCTATGTCTGCTCACTCTCGAAGTATATTCCTTCTGTACATGTGTCTATTATTTAGAAAAGGCTAGCAAATTCATATCTTCAAAAAGACTTGCTATAGACATCAGTAACGGCGAAACTATGTGTTGTGATGTATGTAAGCGAAAGGATGGAAATGAAAAGCGCATCTTCAAGAGATGTAAGCATGCTTTTTGTCAACGCTGTTTCATACGTAATTGCATTCAACTTTGCAAATGTAGCCACTGTGATATTACTCATTTCGAGTGTCACTTATGTCGCAATAGTTAGTACCTATGCAAATGTGGTAAAGATAGGTTTTAGCAAAGACTAACACGGAAAATGGCGAAACGTAAAATGGCGAAACGTAAAAGTCAAAAGTTTTCTTCAACCATTCAAACTCTCCGACGAATGAAAGCAAATCAGCGATACAATGCTATACGACATGCTAATGATAAATTCATCCGTGAAATTATTTCTCATGTGAGGAAGTTGAGGACGAAGAAATTAGCGCCAAAACAACGAAAGTTACTTAAGCGATATGCTACGAAAATTGCGTTTCATCTCCAATCCTAAAGTCACCCTTCAAAGAAAGAGGAAAACTCTAACACAAAAGGGCGGTTTCCTTTCAGCAATACTTCCAATGATAGCTCCTGCCGTGGGCAACCTATGGGGTAATATCTTTGGCTCTAGACGTTAATTATGCAAATGTTGAATCTCAAAGTAATAAAATGGATTTCAGACTTCAATGTGATAAAGTTCTGACTGTATCAGGTCCATCTCATGCAGGTAAAACTGTTTTCACGCTGAATTTATTGGATAAAAGAAGGGAGTTGTTTAAGGAACCTATCAATCGAGTGATTTGGTGTTATGGTATTTATCAACCGTCGCTGTTTCAGGAATTGCAAAGTCGCAACTTTATTCGACATGAATGAATTATTCCAGTGGATAAACTTCAGTCTAATGATGTTGTTGTATTGGATGATTTTTTAATATAAAGTAAGAATTCAAAAGATGTTACAGATATGTTCACTCGTGCAGCACATCATAAAAGGTGTTTTATCATCTATATCACACAAAATTTGTTTCCTGATGGAAAAGAAGCTCGTACACGAAACCTGAATACACATTATTATGCTATTTTCAAGAATCCGCGAGATAAAAGTCAATTTGAAATTTTAGCGTGACAAGTTGCACCCAGAGGATCAAAAGCCTTAATTGAAATTTTTCAAGCAGCTACTGAAAAACCATACGGTTACTTATTCATTGACTTTACGCAAGAGTGTCCGGAAGAATTTAGATTTCGAAGTGATATTTTGAAAACTCCCATGATTATCTACAAACTATGAGATCTTATTCTCGCATGATTGTTATTCCTCAGGATGAATATGTACAATTGACTGCCATGCAGCAAGTAAAGCAACCTCTTGCAAATCAAATGTATAGGAAAGAAATAGATTATCAGCAAAATGTTCACATCAAAGATCCACATCGTGCTGTATTATTACAATCGGAAATTGAAAATCTTGAATAATAAGATGCGTGACTCTGTTTCGTCTGCTACACCTTTAGCATCTCGCGCACCATGCCATATCGTCTTTTCAACAGTATGTGAACCCCATCTCAATGTAAATTATAGAGGAGAAATCATTACAGATATGAAAATAAAGTGATTGATGCTATCACGTTATGAAGACTTGATTCAGTATGCGACACGTAGAAAGCGCCGTCAGGGCTATGTTTCCACCTGGTTGGTCATACTTTCTTAAACTATTGAAAAGCAGCATAATGTGCCAAAATTTGCTTTAAATAATGAGACATTGAAAAGAACTTGATTCAACAGTGGCTACTGCTCCAATGCTTCAGAGCGATGAAAATGCCAACAAATTGGTTTAAGACAGGCCGTCATCCTGCTACATCCCCTCCCACACTCACTAAGCAAACAAGAGGAAGAA
>CAJQUW010005386.1:0-62971 GCA_907163375.1 Prostheceraeus crozeri | reverse complement strand
CATTAGAACATAGAAAATTCTTTATCCTAATTCATTTGGCGATTTTCTTAGTCGAAATTTGTCGTAGTTTGCTTCCATATAATTTAAAAAACTTAATTTATGTTTGCCACATTTTAAAATAAAAAAATTCTTAAGGGACCCTAGAAGAACATAATGGAGGGGGTACAGAACTAACGTTCATATGATATTTGAAGGATTATTCTTGCTGCTATGCTTCCACGTGTTGTTTCTTCCCCGTATTAAAGAAATATTATTAGTCACATGCTAATAGTTTAAAACCTGAAAGATGGAGAAAATGCCATGGAATTTGAAATTCTCATACTTTGTATGATTTTGCGGTGTCCTTGAACGGTCATGATTTTTGGGCGGGGGGTGAAAAATCGAAACCGAAGGGGCTAGGGGCTTGCGGCCCGATTGTAATTCCTCAAATTGTGAGATTCAGATACTTGAGGTTTTTTCGGTGTCCTGGAAACGGTCATTGATTTAAGCAATGAAAATGTCATAATCACAAATTTGAGATTCTTAACTTTTATGATTTTCGGTGTCCTGGAACGGTCTGATTTGGGGGTGATGAAAATTGTAATTCTCAAATTTGAGATTTTGAAAAATTTGAAAAATTGGGTATTTTTAAAAACGCCAAATCGGAGCGAAGCTCCTCTGCTTTAGCCGATTTATGAATTTAGGTCTTCATAACCTGAAAAAGGGTTCAAATTCATGAATTTATGTTCGTTTTTAAAAAGTACCATTTTTGAAAAAATGGTACTTTTTGAATGGACCAAGGTCTCGACCGTGCCAGGGAATTTGCCAGATTTTGGACATAGCGCTAGGGTAGCGCTATAGGCTAGCACTAGGATAGTTACTATCTTTATTAATACGACAGCCTAGCGCTAGGTCACAGACCAAGTGCTAGCCTAGCGCTACCCTCTTGCTACCTTTATTAATACGGAAGTTGCTGCTAGGCTAGCCAAGTTGCTACACCGCCGAACGTCTGCTCATGATGATCGCGCACTAGCCCGCTGTTTGCGGGCACATCCGCTTTCTACATCGAAGCAACTTGCATTGGAGTGGGCAAGAAGTGGTACTATGGCATCTGTCAGTACTGTGAAGCGTCGACTTCATGATCTCGGTTTCCTTTCAGTACGTCCACGACGTGTGCCAACTCTTACCAAGAAAATGAAGATCAAACGCTTGAACTTCGCTCGAAACTATAGGAGTTGGACAATTCAAGAGTGGAGAAAAGTAAGGCGACAGTTCATAATTTCATTTTTGCAAGATGACACCATCTCACAGATACAAAAAGTAGGCCTAGGCCTAGTCCTGCTACTTATGCATGCTTTTCCATTTTCAGGTTGGATTCTCTGACGAGTCAACATTTGAATGCAATAGTGCTTCAAAGTCTCGGGTATGGACATCGCCCAATTCCCCCAAACCGGTCACTGCTCGAGTTAAACATCCAACGAAAGTCATGGTGTAGGGGATGATGAGCTATTATGGTACAGGTCGACTGCATGTCGTGGATGGAATTATGAAATCAGCTCAGTATCTGGAAGTTCTGCGGACTCGTATGGTTCCTCAACTGCATGAGTGGTATCCCGATGGGGACGGTGTCTTTATGCAGGATGGGGCGCCATGCCACACTGCAAAGGTGTGTAAGGATTACATTCGATCACAACACATAACCTTATTGGATTGGCCTGGAAATAGTCCCGACCTCAACCCCATAGAAAATCTATGGGGTATTCTCAAAAGGAAAATTGCAAGCGAAACCATCAATACACGATCAGAGATGATGAATGCTGTCATCAAATACTGGCATCGTGATGCGTCAGTTCGACATACGATCGAAAATCTCATTGACAGTATGCCATCTCGTTTACAAGCTATCATTGCCGCCAAAGGCGGTCACACTAAGTACTGAAGTGAGATGTCTGAGTACATGCAGTATCTGATAGTACATGCAATATTTGATGGATTTGCTTGTTTTTGATCGTTAGCTATCATATTAGAACGTAGTAGCTTCATCTAACATGTATCTCTAACGAAACATAGATTCACAAAGAAAATTCTGAAAAAGTATCATTTTTTCATGGGTGGTCATAATAATGTGAGCCGCACTGTATTTTCTACCCACATACAAAAATTTGCGCAGATCGAAGAAGTACGCTTTGCATTCACGTAAAGGGAGCGAAGTGTGCAGAATGCATCTGACTTCGTCTGTTTGACGCGTTATTGTTCTCGTGTGTGCATTGCTCTCTCTCTCCCTCTTCCTCTCATCCACTACTATTTGAAAGCTTGTGGAGATGTGGCCTGCGGTCACCATCACTTTGTTGACCTCAATTGCTTTCTACTCAGACGATGAGGTCACATCAGCAGTGAGAAGTCAAATCAAGTTGCCGACATCGCTGCACTTCAAATTATCGCACCTTATTCTAAAAGTACTTGTCCGATTTGCACAAACTCTTGTAGAAAATATCCTCTCCGATGCGTATAAATTTGTGACGATTCATTCATTTCAACGGATTTTAGACAAATTTGATAAGGCAACCTCTCTGTCCGCTGGATTCAACTATTTTCTGAACATACTAGTATCTTTTTGCAATTAACGTGTATATCTTTTGTACTTATTGTTATCGACGCGTTCGTCAATGCAGGTTAAGATATGATTTTCTAAACTTATGTGCATGCATATCGCCTGTAAAAGAGTTGCGAAGAAGCTCATGGTGCTCCGACCATGCGGTAAACATGAACCTTTCGTATTACATTACTAAAACGACTTTTCTACTCAGTCTTAAATAGAGAAGGTTTGGAAAGTTTCATCATTATCTTGATCTCCAATCTATATACTCAATGTTGCTTGAATATTCTTAACTTGCATAAATTCATGAGTTTGGCATTAGCGGTTCGTGACACATTGCTGATGGCTATATAAAATACTGATACAATAAAGCCACACTTTTCCTAACTTTTGATATGCTTAAATCATGTAATCAGCTTTCAGCCATGTCGAGAACTGAAAGCGAATTAGAAGTAGAAAAAGAATTAGAAGTGAGTAGTATTCACATAATTAGATTGTTTAAGCGCATCACTTTGCTAGAAGTGAAAACTGATTCAAAACGATGGCACATGCAGGAACTTACTAAGTGGGCAAAAAGAAATTTTTCATACCTTGCAGAGATAGAAAAAATAGTCGCGCGCCGCTTGCGGATTGCTGTGAATTCCTTCAAAATGCTCCGATCGTCACGATTCCTTCAGCTTCGAAGAATTCAGATCATTGAGCAAAGGTTTTCTCGATAATGTTGGGCCCTCCGATCATTATTTAAAATGTTAGCAGGCGCACGAAAAAACGCTCACAAACTTCTCTGTAGAACTTGACGTCGATCACTGTGTCTCTTTGTCGTGTGATCCGGTTGATAACAGTCACTCAAGCTTCGCACAATTTGGCGTATCTAATATCGAACTGGTTGCTTATTGTTCGATTGGTATGGTAATATGTCCGCAGATTGTGCCATTTTATTAACGTTACATGTTCCTATGTTTCCTTTCTAGTCAAACAGAAGAAGAGCCGACCGCGGTCTAATTCTGTGGGTATAACTATTAACATCGAATCATTCATGCACACCTGGTTGAATAGGTTAGATGCATTAGCTAGCTTATGCATCTAACCTATAAATCATAGGTATGATTTATAGTGATAATAATATATAATAATATATAGTATATAATATAATAATAGTATGATAATCATAGCTATGATTTAGTAATTTTAAGAAACTCTAAATATTCTTCTACCTGAGAATTGCGAGTGTATTGGAAATTTTGTCATACCAAAATAAAATGAGGAAACCCCGAAAAATGATCAATTGTGTATCGGTAATTTATTTCAATCTTACCGGTAATTTACCACACTTCAAACACTAGCCTGTACAATCGTATCTAAATTTACTACGTATAGCTCGCGTAATCCCTCTTACATTGACAACTAGTTTCAATTGTATTTGTAGAAAGTTACAAGGATTTTCAGTGTAATTCACAAAATATTAAATTTCGCCTGCTGAAACATAAAATTGCGTAATTTTTAAACGAAATTTCATTTCAAACTTAATTCTAGTCGAAATTTTAAGCAAAAGGTTTACTTAGTAAATTGAGTTTGATTAGATGCTAGATTATCATGTACTTCATCGGTAAATTATAACTACGAATCTCAGAAGACTTTTTCATGCAGACAACCCAGTTAGAATAGCACATCATTTAGGCTGCTATTCAGCAGTAGGCCTATTTCTACTTATCCATCAATGTCTTACCATTCAAATTTTGAATTTAATTTGTCGCAATCAACATCAAAACATGTGACCGAATTAAGCTACCACATGATAGAGCGTGTGGCTTTACCTAGAACAATGTTTATTTGCCGTCAAGCTTTTGATTGATCCCTAGCTATTGGGATGAAAAATTGACAAACTTCTTAAAAATGTCAATCTTCATCATTTCTTAATCAAAATTTATATGACAAAGAAACAGACGTTGAGCAAAATTCAAGCTTTCAACATAATCAGATTAATCCAAATGTGCATTTGATTAAAGTGAGAGCATATTGGTGCGCTATATTTGAAGTTATAAGGACATGAACATCATTACCTACCAGCAAATTAGGTAAGGTATCATAAAATAAATTACTGGTAATTTTTAAACAAGCTTTACATAAAGGGCTAGTTCTCTGTCGAATTTGAAGTTCATGCGAGCAGTAGTGAGCTAGAGGCCGAAAACTTCGCCTCCCCTATGAAATATCTACGTGGAACGATTATAAAGTACTTTCTAAGTCTGCAAAACAATTGTAAGGTAAAAACATCAATCACTGAAAAAGTTCAAAATTTTCCATGCAACATAGCTATGTAATTGAAACGTGCAGCTCAGCGCCTGCATATTTTAAGAGTGCTTAATAAGAGGACAGATCGATTGACGATGCTGATGTATCATAAGCATCGTCAATCGATCCGTCGTTCGGAGTTGTTTAACTTGTATGAAATTAATAAGAGGACAGCACCATGTGTTAGCGACTTGAAAATACCTAATGCCGTCGTTGATCGTTTACGCGATGTCCAAATTATGGCAAACTTTATTCAAAGAACATATAGATCTGAGCGCTTTGATTTGTGGATCTCGTTGTCAATGCACCGATTTTGAAAGTATTGAACATGTTTTTGAGATATCGATTAAGCTTACTTATGAAAATGCGAGCAAAATTTTAATCATCCTTTAATTCTTGGTTCAGGTGGTCATCTGTGTTTGCCTCATTGCAGAACTGAAAGAAGACTACGCACATTTATTCCATACGGATGTTTACTCGTAAATTTCGAATAACTCTCTTGCACATAGCCTTGTATTTCAAACGATCTGCATCGATTTCCAATCTTCTATGAATAAAAGCGCCTTGCTGTTAACTTCAGCTACTTCCTATAAGCTATCATGGTAATAGGACTCTAATGTCCTGTTACAATAATTTTAGATAAAATTGACATTTTCGCATTACTCCCATCCTAAATTCATCATTAGTTTAATATCTGTCACATTTAGAGCTTCTAGACATTTAAAAACATTTTCCGATATAGAAGCAGTGCTTTCCAAAACCACTGATTGCAATCATTTCAAAAGTCAGTCGGCACTCCAGAATCTGTTCGTTTTTTTGGATAAAATTCCTATCAAGAATTTCGTCTCATGAAGCAAATTGGTCTTTTTGGCAAAAAATGCTCAAATATAGGCCTACGGAAAGTAGCGCACGGAATTCCTCAAAGACATAACTTCTGTCTATAATTCAAAACACAACAGTTCTTGGAAAATGGTTCAATATATTCATCAAGAGCATTGAAATCCTCAAACAAGGAATACGATGATTACATAATGCTATGCAGCCAAGAAAGGTCACAATGAGATTTGTTGCACTAGAGGAAAAAAACGCATGAAAGGGAAATGGGTTATTTCATTTAAAGCTGAGTGAGATCGAGAGAATCATTATACACTTTGATATGACGAACACTATAGAAATTATAAATAACACAAAACTCTACAATTTGGACACGAGGAAACATGCGATAAACCTAAGAATTCACAAATGTACAGATTGCATCCAGATTGTGGATTGAAAAATAGACCCTTGATTATGTTGACTTATTTTTCACAAACCTAAGCCTGTAGACTTGTTTTGGTGTCGATAACGGATCAGACGTCATAGCTAACTGCATGGATATCGATCATATTGATTTGCACATTCGCAAAACACTCAAAATTCAAATGATTTTCGAAATGCTTGTACTCGCATTTGAAACAGTCAAATAACATCAGATGAATTTATCAGTGACATTTCAAAGCCTCGATTTATTGCTGCAAACCAAAATTGAAGAATAATGATTACGTGACAAAAATAAATAAGGTTGTTTACAAGTTATCCACCAAAATAAGACGATGGGAAAGCCTTTACAAGCACTTTCGTACCTGATGTTACTGTTATTTTGCCAGAAATGTGAACGCACAACACGGTTTGGTATCTTGTCAAAAGAACGTCAGTATTATTCTGCTTTGATTGAGTTTTTGCAATTAAAATCATTATAATATCCTGGAGATCATTCGATGCGCCCACTAGCATAGGATTCTAGAATTTTCTTTTACACAATTCAACACGCTACTATCAACTTCAGGGTGATGGACGCCGAACACATGTCGATGTTTCAAGTGTGGAATAAAATTTCAAGTAATTCGTGACCCATTCTTAGGGTGAAGTTTCAAGAAGTCAATGCATGGCAAATAGACCTCAGCGGTTTGTCAGATGTGCATGTTAACATCATATGTTACAAAAATTCTAATTATCATTCAATACACTTGACCATCATCTATAATGAAGCGCGAAATGAATTTTAGGTCTACTTAAGGTAACCTATAATTGCCTCCGCAGTAGAATAACAGTGAATGAATCATTATTCCTTTTAGCGTGCTGATCCGTTAAATTACTACATGTATGACAGTGTTTATTAAACAATGATGATCTCAACTTGATTTTACGCATTGTTCTAATTCAGTTCTTTTGATTTCAGACTTAAATTGGAATCTATGAAAAGTCAAATATCATCAATTTCATCGGGATTTACCATTGTGGAATGACTTGTGGAAATGGCCAAACTCGTGAGTTGTTCCCATCCCGGTGCGAAAAATAGAACGATGAAGGCTTGATGCAATAACACGAAGGACTTCATCCAATCAATCCTTCTACACACAGATTAACATGTCGAGAAGCGTGCATGACTTGCATGAAAACATCAGTTCACAACGGAAGAAAGTCACAAGAATTTGTGACATCCTTTGAGCACTCCATTCGTAGGGCTTCAGCATATTATGAAACATTCAGGGAGACAATATGGAGAGCTCTGTGTCAAAGTGCAGGCCTTCTGATACATTGTCGTTGATAAGAGATCTATTTGCACTGTTGATCATAAAAATGGTAGACTCATTCAACCTTCAATATCTATTCTTTGACTCTTCTGATGACAATACATATCTCTAAGTTACAATTGATGGAATCTTGCTTTTGAAGGTTTGTTTGAATTCAGTATATTTTCCAATGTTATTGCACAAAATCTTCAGTTGTTTATCTTTCAGCACCATTTTCCGAATTAGAATAAGACCTCTGGGCATTTTTCAGGAAGTCATTTTAGGGTTAATATTGTGATTTGGACTTCAAGTGACCGATGAATGGCTATGTAAGATGGGGCATTGAAAATATTTGATTAAAAACATGTGTCAATTTTTCTCACGCTTCCACTTTATTTTGAAATTGGAATTGAATTAAAACGTTTTAGAGCAAAACAAAAAACCGTCTAAAGAAATTTAGTTATCAGTAAAAACTCATTTATGTAGTAAGTTGCACCGAAAGAAGATTACGTCTAAAATGTGTATGAAATAGAAGGCAGTCAATGAAGAAGAATCAAATTCCAAAGGAATGGGTCACCCTGCAACCTTGTGGGTTTCATCCATAAAAATGCAAATCAATGCCACAGAGAATTTGATTTTGTGTATTGAAAAGAATATGAAGCTATGGATCTAGTCTTTTTGTTCGACAAGATATCTTTAAAAAAGCGTTCATTTGATCGACAACTCATAGGCAGAATTCTATGGTCCATTTTGATAATGCGTTCATTTGTTCGAAAAAATCGGATATCAATGTATTACTTTTCTGTGACATAGATCATTCATAGACTTCTATGGATCATTTATGACCTAAATCATGGAAATCCCAAACATTGACATCTATCTATGCGCATAGAAAGATCTCCAGTATGCATTGTTACTGAGTAAGTAGGGTGGTTGTCAGCCGATATTTCACGTGTCATTTTTCTATGAAAGTCGCTCATATCTCCAATTACAAATTAGACGGCCTTAATTGCCATGATTGAGGCCGTCTAATTTGCTATGTAATACCATTGAGGTAGGAGCATCTCACCATCCACCTTCGCATTCCCAGTGAAAATGGCATTGAGATGATTCCTATGTTTCACAAATTGGAATCTTGGATATCTCAAGTTTTACATTCTTTAATGTTCTGAGCTACATGGGCTATGTAGAAAATGATCATAGATTTGAATCTTTTGTAGATCAAAATCTAGGAAGTTTGAAGTCATAGCTTTTAGATTCACTAACAATAGATATATTACCTTTCAAATGATCAGCCTAAATCGTCTGGCGCTACGCGCCGACGATTTAGGCTGTCATTTGAAAGGTAATATATCTTCATTATCTATATAGAGGCTCAAATCAAAGTTTGAATGAGCTGTTTTAGATAACATAATTTGCGATATTCATTAGTTTGCTTCCTTAATTTGATAAGATGGAGGGAGTTTCAAGAAACAAAAACATCAGATGACGAACCTCTGGAATGAATATGCCTACATTATTGATAAAAAGATGAAAGACGAATCCCATTGGAAATGTACTGAAACTAATTCAAAGAAATGCAAAGCATATGAGCATAACTAAAAGTGTGTCGAACAAAACGACCATCGCCGAAGCTACACTATTAAGTTATACAATCCATAGAATTCCAAATTAATAAGTACTATGACAAAGAATATATCAGATATCTTGAGACTCAATTAACAAAGCAAATAGAAATCACAAACTCTATGTGAATGATCGTCATTGCTCCTCCATACTGGAAGCTTTGACGGTGCCAACACTGTCAGACGTTTATCTGAAGCGTTGTGATCATTTGGCCTGTCGACTTCCAATGACACTTTATGGGACTTGACCACTGGACAAAGATAGCAAGGCCTAGCACCTAACCACTGTGGCACGGAGGCCACAGGATTCCGAACTAAGGAAGAAGAGACGAAGGAAAATGGGTTCCGAAGCCTCACCTGATTAACATGATGTTTTTCATGAATATAACCGTGATTTGTGTGATACAAGTGATATAGGCTGCACGTCGAGACACTTATCCGAAAGTGTTGTCATCTATTGGGAAACTGACATGGAGATAATAATATCTATTTGCCACAATTTCAGATCTCAAAGCGATGCTGCAGCAAATACTATCTCCTGCTGAACGAAATACTGCAGACACAGTTAAGCAAGCCATCAGTTATTGAATTGTGTGATTCAGTGAGACCGAGACTTCATCTCTAAATGCCCCTCTTCTCATTCTCCTTAGTCTAAAGAGGTTTCAGTTTCTATTTGCTTTCCCTCATTGATTCTCAAGCTATCTGATGTCTTTGCCGCAGTGTCTGTTCATTTAATCTCAAGCAGGAATTTTGAGCATAAGTAGATTTCTGATGATGGCCGGTATGGATTCTGAAGGCATTAGCTTGACACTTTATTTTCATCAAATATTATTAACAATAAGCCTTCATCTTATTTGCATTTATGTGTTGCATATTAACCTTAGATTTATCCAAACTTTCAAGGATTGCGACTCCTGAACTTGATGCTAACCAAAGAGAATAAGTCGCTACAATTATCGATAGCGGGCCAATGACGTATGCACTGAAATATTTTGTAAATTAGAAAATGTTATTAACATACTGTCATTGCTTATTCAAAAAATGGATTGAACTATCAATACATATATATCGACGAGGCTTCACACACGGATCAATTTGACTGCAAAATTACAAAAGAAAATTTAAGTTGATACAAGGGCTTAAGATTGCGTCGAAATAGAATATAGATGAGGTGGATAACATCCGTTAATCTCTTCAGCGCTTCTTTCCAATCCTACAATGGCAAACTCTACCGATACAAATGCCACAAGGAAAAAGATTTCTCAAATGAGTAAGTTCATGGCTAGTCAAAGCATCCTTTCTGGTGAAGCTCTTTGAGCAGAATCGACAAGAATACAATTTCTCACAAGTGTGTATAGCCTCATGTCTAGTTTTTGTACTCTTCTGTCGAAAAGTCTTTGGACAAAATAAGCAAGAGAACGGTCGCTCACCCGTATGCACTAATTCATGCGAATCACGACTTGCGGCTTGAGAATAGCTTTTATCACAGAATCGACATTTATATGGCTTCTCAAATCCACTATTTCTGGGAACAATGTTAGGTTGAGTCGGAAGATTTATAAAGTCATCATGTCCACTGATGACATCCATCTCACTTCCATCACCGGCGTTAGTGTTGCACGAAGTCTGCGATTCTTCAGTATGACTTTGGTCATTATTCACAACGCTGCATTGAGGCATATTTGCATCACAGTTAGTCAGTTTATCGTCACTTCCACTTTGGCTATCATCCAGTAAATTACAGTTTCCGTTAAGAACCAGATTATCGACTTTTCTTTTACTCACTTCTTTAACTTTAGTATTTTGCAAATTGTTAGACTCCTTACTAATTTCAACAGCATTTCTATTATATGTCAAACCTTCTTTGCTCTGATTCAATTGATGCAAACGGTTGGAAAACTTAGCAGTTCCAACAGCGGATAAATCGAACGTCAAATCTTCACTATGATTCAATTGAGGCAAACGTTTGGAATACTTTGCAGTTTCAACGGTAGATGTATTGAACATCAAACCTTCATCGTTATGATTCAATTGAGGCAAACGTTTGGAATACTTTGCAGTTTCAGCAGCAGAAGTATTGAACGTCAAACCTTCTTTGCTATAATTCAATTGAGGCAAACGTTTGGAACACTTTTCTGTTTCAGCAGCAGAAGTATTGAATGTTAAACCTTCCTCGCTATGAATCCGTTGATGCAATTGGTTGGATCCTGCATCAATTTCACCAGCAGTATTATTGAACATGTAGCGCTCTACGTTATGAACCCGTTGATGACTAACCAAGGAATATTTCCTAGTAAATGTCTTCGGACAAAACTGACAGTAATATATCTTGTCACGCAAATGAGTGGTAGCTTCATGTCTTGTCTTGGTGCTTTTCTGCCGAAATGTCTTTGAACAAAATTTGCATGCATGAGGTCGCTCCCCAGTGTGCACAAGTTCGTGCGAGTCCCTGCTGTATGCCTGAGAATACGACTTCTCACAGAACCGACACTGGTAACGTTTCTCAGATACATGGTCATCGGCAACGTTCGTTATGGAATGAGGACCATTTAAATGAGCAGATGGCAACATAATCATATCCTGTTCTGGAAGACTTGATTGCTCGGTAGGAGCAGGTTCGATCTTCAAATCAGATTCAGCTTCCTGCTTGCAAGGAGGGTCAACAACGCCAACAGTAAATGAATTGCAAGAGACCAAGTTGTCGGCCCACAGCATTTCATTGGTGTGAATGGTCGGACTGTCTCCAGAATCTTTGCTTGGGAAGTCGAGTGATTTCGATTCTACTGGTGATGAGCAAGGTTGATAATTTTCAGCAATCTTTATGATTTCGTTGGAGCTTATAGAAGATTCTTCCTTTATCAAGGAATAGCCATCATCCATTTTCTCAGTATGAGACGGGAGATCTATCAACTCCTGTTGAGGGAGATCGAAAGGCTTCTTAGAATATTCACTTTCTTCTATACTTTGTTCACTAATGGACTGTTCAAAGGAGTTATAGTATTCGTCATCCTTTAGTAGACCATCCTGAGAGTTGAGGAAATACGTTTGCTTTCCTCGAACATGAGTTCGTTCATGATTAGCTAGTGCATCTTTTCTTGAAAATCTCTTCGAGCAGAAAGTACAAACGTGTATCTTCCGATGTGTATGAGTTGTAACTTCATGTCTAGTTTTGGTACTTTTCTGACGAAATGTTTTGTAACAAAATTCACATGCATATGGTCTTTCGCCGGTGTGTATGAGTTCGTGAGAGTTTCTGCTGGTGGCCTGTGAATATACTTTATCACAGAATCGACAAGAGAAAGAATTTACGGGAGATTTTGTGCTTGCCATATGTAGTACGAATACTGATAATTTCCAACCGAGCTAAAATGAGATAAGCACAGCTGTTCATAGGGTCAAAACTCCATTATCGCCCATCAGAATTTTGAGATGACTTTGTTCTTTGAGATATTGACGACATAGTAACACCTCCATTGAAACGAAGAAGTCCCGTGAGAAAGTAGAGTAGAATCAATTGGCATCAACTGAAAAGTAAAATAGGAAATATAGAAATGAGTTTATACAGATATACATCTGATGTTGTTAACTTGATAGGTTTCAATTTAAAAAAGTACTATTAAATATACAATTAGAAGCGGATCTCCGTTGCTCTCATTCAGAGCAGAATAGAGCTTATGTGATGCAGAGATCCAAATGACAATTGCGAGTGCTAGCAAAAAGGTTCCGATGAAGATTTATTCATTCCCAATAGCCATCTCATATCCATTTCAAATCATAAGTCTGTTTTCGGCTGCAGTTACATGAGGCACGGTTAAAATGAAATTTTGTCTGTAAGATTCTTAAGTAGTAAGTTTACTAAGCATGTTTTATTCTAACGACATTCAATCTGAATAAGATAAAAATCTAATAAAAAACGAAAGTTATTTACTGCTTCATCAGAATTAACATACATATCCGAATGATGATGAAACCCATTGATGACAATATATCCGCCATTTCCTTCCTCCTTATCAGTGTACAGTTTGAGAACGTAAAATGAAACATTCAACATAAGAGTTCAAGTGCTTTAAAAAATGTTTTGTGGCAAAAACTTGCTGATTTTCTTTTTCTGCGTTCATTTAATTCCAGCAGTTCATGACATCTCTTTTTAATTGCACATTCTATTAAATGAATCGGGACCTCATAGACTGTTTCAATGTGCTAAATAGAGCAATTGTGATGTCAGCAACAAGTTGTCTTTTCCTATGTTTGTGTCAGGCTACTTATAATTGCCTACAACATAACTTCATGAAAGTATTCTAAACATTAACATATCTAGCAAGCAATGGATAGAAAGAATCATTTGTTCATTTATCTAAATCCGCTCTCACTGTGAATAAAGCTGCAAAGCAACCATCATTAAATTTTCATCCTGCCCATCAAGTAGCCGTCTTCTTGGATTTCAATTAGGCACAATGGCGATATGTAAGATATGGCATTATAAGCATGTTCAAATATGGTTAAAAACAAAAGCTATTGATGCTTTTGAAGTTGTTTTTATGCTGTAAAACACTTATTTTTTAATTTCGATTTACAATCCACAAAGACGATATAACCCCTTCTGTGCATGCATAATTGCGGTAAGTGTCAGTAAATCGATCTTTTACTACTAGAGCGAGTGGAGTTAACTCTATAACCTCAGATAACGACAATCTAATCCATCATGGTACAACTTGTGTGAAATTGCAGTGCTATTGTTGATCATCATCAGCATCACCATGGCGGCCGAGTAAAAAACAAGTTCTAGTCGCTCTCCGTATCCGTCTTGCAAACCAAGTCTTTTCGCCAACATTGATGATGCTTTTATAATTATTGAAATTAAACATTGTGTCTCTCATCTAGTACGTCTTTTAGGGAAGGCATTAATGTAGTTTTGTCTAAAGAACTACTGCAATTCTCATTTGGACTGGAAAGCAATTTTTAACAATCCCGCACTTCTAGAAAACACAACGCATTTTAAAAGCATTATTCAATTTAAACCATGGCTTCAAAAAACTTCTCAATACAGAATTAGATTCATCTGAGCGCTTCGGTTTCCTAGAAAGGAAGAATTGTATGTAACCTTAATGTCGAAATGGCACATCACAGAATTAGACAACTTGCTCCTTCTCGAATGGATAATTCGTGTATCGCTTGCTATTGGAAATGGCAAACAATAAGCTGTCAGCAGAGGACACCAGAGCCAGTGAGAGATGCGTGCGTGGTGTGATATCACTTCGCACACACCAAAACACACATCGATGCCTGGCTTCGACTCAATGTATGCACTATACAGTAAGCAATGTCGAGAGGATGTTAAATCATCAAGTGAACTAATTTTCGTACGCCTGCTGCTTTTTTTAATAATGATCGGAAGGGCCAACATTATGGAGAAAACTTGTGCGCAATGATTTGAATTCTTCGAATCTGAAGTAATTTTGGCAATCGAAGCACTTCGCTGGAACTCACATTAATCCGCAAGCGACGCACGACCTTTTTTCCTATCTCTGTAAAGTATTAGAAATTCCTTTTTGCCCACTTAATAGGTTCCTCGATGTGCCGCCCTTCCGAATAAATCACACTTCTAGCAAACCGAAGCAGAAAAACAAAATATTTAATTCCGTGCTTCTAAAACACGCAGTTTAAAAACAAGCTCATGGACAAATATGGTATAAAAGCTAACCTAATCAGTAAACCAAATAAGTCTCTCCCCAGTGCCCTAAATAATAAAACTAAAAATGAGAAGCATGAAAACTGCTATCTCTGTAACGTGCTGAGTGATAACTATAGATGCAATGGCCGTTTTATCGTCTATAAATTTACTTGCGAATTATGTACAGAATTTTACATCGGCAAAAATTGCCGCCCTTTCTATTTGCGTTATCCTGAGCATCGTAACAGCATTAACGCTGGGAACAAAGTCAGTGCCCTTTCTGACCACTTCTTGCAGAAACATCAAGGTCACACCGGTTCTACAGATTATTTTGATGTACAAATTATTGACAAATGCAGAGATCCTGTTGATATTGCATTGTCTGAATCTCGTCAAATCAGATCTTTGGAACCCTAGCTTAATAGAAAGATCGAAATGACTCACTTCTAATCGTTTTTGTGTCTAATGCATTGTAAAAGTTTGTATATAAAGCGTAATTTGCTCGTGTGCACATGTGAATTGCTCTTGTGCCTTGACAAAGGACGAACGTCAAAAACGTCGGCAATACACTTATAATTTCGAGAAAATTTTGGCCTTTACTTTATCTGGATGTATCAACCTTATTTCCAAATGATGAATCCTAAGCACCTCCTGATCACGGCTGTTTTGTAAGGTTTAAATACCACATTAAAAGGCTTTGAAACAAAGAACAGAACACGGATATAAGGTGCCGTATAAAATATAGTTCAATTACCTTTCTTTTCGTTCCTTTAACGACACAGTTATTGAAGTGGCATAAGAAGCTTATTTTCGAAAAATAGAAAATGCAGTAATCAGGGATAAGAATGTGGTATCCGGGGCCCTAGCTGAAATTCATATTCAGGGTTCCTACACAATCTGAACAAAAAAATTCCCTGACAAAAATGTTTGGACAGTATATTAAAGAATTATTTTTTGGTAGTTCGTTTGAATGTCAAATTATTGCATTCTTCTGGTAATAATATGTAATAAGATAATGCTAAGCATATTTTTTGTTATCATCACCCAATTTTAGTGAAAGACTTCGAAAGCATTATTGAGTATACAAAAGTACATTTTTAAATACAGTGACCAACCAAGCCGGACCGGCGAAATCGATATTAGTATATTAATATGGTGCGTTGAAAGACTGGTTTAGTTATAAGTATTTAATATATTCAATAATGTGAAGTATATTAATATAGCGAAATAAAAGCCGAAAGCTGGAGTGTGATCTTATAGGGTCCTTCTAAAGAACAACGAATTCAAAATGAAATAAATGCTGTTGAAATTTGTTTTGTTAATCAAGATTTACAACAAACATGCTTTACTCGTGTAATTTTATATTTTTTATAACTACCTCTGAATGCGTGTCATTTCAATGCACATACACGTATAATACACTGGAATTAGAGATATCATAATCAATAAGCGAGAAAATTATAAGTTAGAAGCACACACATTCTATTGAATCGGGTCGAAAAGAATTTCCTAAAAACTAACTAACATCTCATTAAAACTATCGATAGTCAATTTTTCAGTGAAGAAAACTGCAGTTGTACAGTAGCCTATATTTTTTCCCTGACAGTTAATCGGATAAAATAATTCTCTGACATTTTAGTTAAACTTTACCCTGTTTTAAAACTTCCATTTCCCGACGCGTGGGAACCCTGCATGTTTCAAGGGGGCACCAAATCAAAATAATAAAGAATGCATTAGACAGACTTATTGGAGACCGGCGTATTTCCGGGGGAAATTTTAATCCCTGTGTAATTGTCTAAATGATGCAATGAATGTTGATGTACAAGATGACCGCAACAGGCGGTGATTCTTCATGGTTGTAAAAAGCAAAAGAAGCAGGTCTCTACTTGAAAGTTTTATTGACCACAAGTAAAAGCAGATTGTTAAGAATATATGCAACCCCAAAGGAACATTGATGTAATAAGTGTCGTAAGAAATTCATCTGAATGCCAGCAAAAATAATTATAAATGCTGGTAATATGCCATTTAAATTAAAACACAACACGATGAAAAAATCGAAGAATCCAGGAAACGGAAGATACCAAAATAAAACATACCCTATGGAGAATCGTGTAAATAATTAGGTAGCTTAAAGTCAAGAGCGAATGAATATAAATTAATACTAATAACAATAACTTATCCCAGTGCAGAGTAAGAAACGAAATACATATAAAGGCTAGCGGACCTAACTTTTGAGGGGAAATAAAAAAAAATTTCAATTATTATAATACAATCAAAGAACTAAAATGAGAGTTCGTCATAGATATGACGAGAAGCTAATCAAAAATTACAAATGGTGAAAATCAAGAAACCTAAGAAACCAAAATAAGTTTGCTATGTACGGAGTCATCAAGGAGAAACCATGTGGCTGCATGAAGCAAGGTTTCGGCCCCTAACCTCCAACCTGCACTATGAAAGCCAATACTGAAAATCTTATATCGAATGTTATTATTTGAAATAACCTAAAGAGAATTATAAACATTCAAAACATTCTTCATAGATCCCACTCACAGCTAGATTCAGTCATATGACATCAAGATAGCGATGGAAACAGCGACATCATCAGTTCTAGCATTTAATGAACCGAATACCTTGCTAGGTAACAGCCGCATTTGGCTGCTTTTCATATTTTCTCATTTAATTTGATTTATTATTCGAGTCATGATCCTTATCGGCAGCATGTTTTCCAATTCTACTCGCTGACTCGCCCCTTGTAGCCTGTCATGTCTTTTACTTATCGGTTGTAGGAGCCAGAGTTAACCAGATGGGCGGATTACTGATTTTCTGGTTAACTCCAGGTCATAAAGCAGAAAATTCAATGATGTTGGGATTATTCAAATGGGTGTCCTTTACTATTCGTGCAACATCTTCATGCGCTTCTACATGTGGTCATTTTCATTCAGTAAGCTCGGTTGCATATTCTTTAATGAAGATAGTGCTGGATTCTGCCGTGACTTGAGCAGCACGTTCATGTCAAGATAGATGACATAGCTGCATGTAAATATTCCTATTACTGTGCTTTCCCCACTGAGGAAGATCGAAATATGCTTGGTGCCTCATAGAATTCGCTTTCGACTATCGATGTTGGCAAGGACAGGCGTGCGACATGCGTCCGATAGAATGGCCGACGCCTTAACTTAAACATAAATATGTTGAAAAGGTCATGGCATTTAACCTTTTGTTTTCTTGCTTAAAGTACAAAGCTATATCAAGGTAGGGACACCTTCCTATACCGACAGCACACAAATGCGGACAAGGTTAGTAACCCGATAGAGGCGGTGGAGTGATAAAGCCCTCTGCATATGTCAAGAAAGATCACTAAAGAGTTGCGATAGTCTACAAACTGTGGTACAAACGGGCATTGTGAGTACATGCTTGCAATGACATTTATCGCTTCACTCATTTTGAGGATTTACTAATGTCACTTAACAAACAATGGCGGAGAGAATATCAATGTTGAGATGACGCATGGTCGTGAACAAGACCAAAATATTAGAGCAGCAGCGACATAACTCTATCAAGTGCGAATAATACAGCTATGCAGAAGTTACAGATATACACATGCTATACAGTTATTATAGAAATGGTAGTCATCCTTTCATGGGTTGAGTTCTTAATTAATGTCTAAAATAGGCCATCTAGAACAGTGGTTCTGTAGCTTATTAGTTATGACAAATCCAGTGACTGTTTCGCAACCCAATGATTCTGAAAATTCATATATTATTTCATCTGGGCACTTATCTATGAAAGGAACACCAGCGTTCAAGTAAACCTAATTATTCTCAAGTAGCCGTGAAGATGCGCTTCGTTAGCACCTCTCGAAAATGACCCAAACCAGCTTATGACATGCGGAATGGCTTCACAATCTGATTTAAGTATAGGAAGAAATGAAACATCTACGGCTACCAAAGAATTTAGTGTTCAAATTGTTCAGGATTGTGGACATCTTTCTTTCTGTACCCACGTGAATGGGCAGTCTCAGCCAGTCGTTCATAAATGCAGTTCTTGAAACATTGCTTGTTGAGACCCAAACATTCTGAAAATTCATGTACTATTTTGTCTAGAACCGCATATATGAAAGACACAAACCTTGATGTATATCTATTCACAAAATAGTTATTTGCGCAACAAGTGCAAGGTATCCATCTTTGTCGCATTTTTCGAGATGGACATGTCTATGCAGGAGCCCGAAGACCGAGAATTACAGTTCATTACAGTTAGCTAATTGCAGTTCTTTAGAAGGCCATTATGTATGTCATTTACTTGATTTGCTTAATGTCATTTCTCACTCTTCCTTCAAGTCAGGCTTGTCCAAAATTACTAGGCCTGCTCGAACCAATCAGTGACAATTCTACACATCACTTGAGAAAGGCGCTAAACGCGGTTGTGAAGGTATTTACTTATGTTGTTGTTGGCGTAATCGAAAGAACACTTAAAGATGCAGCAAAAAACAGTGAAAAGTAATCTTGCCGACACAGGGATAGACACACGGGAATCTATGAGAATATAGATAGAGAAAAAAATTAACTTACTTCTTATCAACTGTAACATACATTAGTTAGGGCCAAGGACTTCTATAAATAATACTATGGCCAGGACGTTCGGTAGCGATTCAGTAGGGAAATTAATGTAGGCTGGTTATCTGAAGTTCCGATACTCCGTGTTGATTAAGAATTGCACCGATTAAGTACATTGGTTAAGTTACACGACAGGAATGGTGACAAATTTCTATCATAAGACGTTGCCTGTTGCGTTGTTATTGTTCTCTACACGAGGATTGAGGAAGGTTATTGTTATCGATTTCCTCACCGACGCCTCGCTGTGCACGTATCACCGAGTTGATGCTGCGCCGTAACTTGACCCCGTCTTACTCTCAGCAGTCATTCGATGGAGTTAATCGTGTTGTGTCGACTATAGCTTGTCCATCTAGCTGACTGTGTCTTCGTCATATTCCATTGCATTTTTCTACTGCATATTCTACTGCATTTCGACCGACGTAATGCCACGTAAATGTACAGTTGGATATTGTAAGTCCAATTATGACTCCACTAGCGAAAAAGTGACTGTCTTCGGTTTCCCACCCGATGAAGCTGAGCGACAGAGATGGCTTGACGCTCTACCGAATCGAGTCACGAAAGTAACCAGAAATATTGGTGTGTGTGCCAAGCACTGGTCATCAAATGCGGAGATGGTGCAGACAACTCGCTTTTCACGTCCCCGAGATCCACCGTCGATTTTTCTCAATTGCCCGCCATCAGTTTTACGGAGTGCTCCTTCCTCCCGGAATATTGAGTCGCGAAAGGTTAGTCTGACCACCAGAGGAACAATTCCTGACGAATGGGAAGAGTTTCAAAAGCGGGATAAGTTACCGGCATGGAATGATTTCACATTATCCATTCAGACATCTGACTTCGTGAAAGTGAACAAATTGTGTGTGACAGTAAGTCCTGATGACTCTTTCATCATTCTATCTCGTCTAATTGGTGATCTAGCAGATTTGTCGATCCGTATTTCTTCTAATTTTCATACTAGAGCCTTTCATTTCCGCAATCAAATTGACATCCGTGATCTTTTAGGATTTCAATGTAAGGTAAATAGCTATTCACAAATTGAAGCCATAGTTGCTCGAGCACAATATGTTTCTCTTGATGTTGATTCTTTGTTAAAACATACAGTTCGAGATGCAGAATCTATTATAGAACTATGTGATAATGCAGAGTGTAGTGATAAGCAACGGTTTTTATTGAGACAGTTATTGTATACTGTTGTGAAACCGCATGAATACTCTTCATCTACTTTAAAACTTTCAACTGAACTAATGCTAAATGGAAGAAAGACGTACGAATCATTTCGTAATATATTAACATTACCGAGTAGAAATACTGTTAAAGGTCATATCCATTGCTCCACCAAGATTGGAACTATTGAGGCTGCGAAAGAAACTTCGCAAACTGTTTTATCAGGCTTCACAGGTTTACAACGCAAACTATGTTTGTTATATGACGAGGTTTACATAAAACCTTCTGTAAGATGCAGAAATAAACATGTCATCGGTTGGGCCGAAGATGATAATACAAAAGTCGCGAAGACAGTGCTAGCAGTCATGGCAAAACCACTGATGACCAAAGAAAGTTTCGTTATCAGATTGGTGCCTATTCATTGCTTGACATCTGAATTTTTGCTCAAAATATTATTGGACATATTCAAGATAATCTCAGAATGTGACAGCGAAGTCTTCGCATTGATTTGTGATTGTCATTCAACTAATCGAAAAGTTTTTCAGTCTCTTAGAAAATCTGACGATGAACCTTGGCTTGGTCACCATTCGTCCCTTGACAAAGACTTCTTTTTGTTATTCGATAGCGTTCATTTACTCAAGTCCATACGAAATAACTGGATATCCGAAAAAATGAAGGAAATTCGCATCCAATCACCAGATTCTGAAGATATTAAAGCCAAGTGGTCAGATGTCGTTGGCATCTACAAAAAAGAGTCATGCAATATTGTACGCCGCACAAAGTTGAGTCGTGATTCTTGTTTCCCTTCATCATTTGATCTACAGAAAGTTTCACTAGCTGTTAACGTTTTTCATGATAAAACCGTTGCGGCATTAGTCGAAGACGGGAAACAGGACACAGCAAAATTCGTGTCCTTGGTGTTGCGTTTCTGGAAAATAGTTAACGTCAAGAACCCAGAGACGCATACATTTCTCAACGATCCTGATCGTAAACCTTTCAGTGAACCTTCTGATCCAAGGTTAGAATTCTTGGAGAACTTTGCCAATTCAATTTCCAAAATGCCAGGAAATAGCGCTGTTGGCCGTATTAAATCACTTACCACCATTAGGCGTGATGCTCTTTGTCAGACAGTTCATGCTCTTGTGACAATGACCAAAAAATTATTGAATGACAATGCATGTAGATTCGTATTGATGGGAATGTTCCAAACAGATCCCTTAGAAAGCGAATTTGGGATATACCGTCAGGCCAGCGGCGGCAACTTTCTTATTGGGTTTGAGCAGATTCTCAACACTGCTGAACTTCGCAGATTGGCACTCTTCTCAAAGTACGCCATTACTGAGACTGTGCAAACGGAACATATCTATTCTGACTGCTGTCAGTCCGATGTAAGCGACGAAGAGCTTGAGACTATAGATGAAATATTCATTCATGCAGAAGCACTGACGGTAGATGAAAAGACGTCTTTATTCTACATTTGCGGATACGTGGAATTTAAAGAAGGTGAGCAAGAAAATCAATCGTCATCGGATACATTTCCTACAGTAAGCGCAGACTACAGTAACAGCTCATGCTTTACTCATTTAGTTAGTAGAGGGAAGCTTAAATTTCCGTCGGAGAATTTATTTGAATTTTCTTTGTTATGTTTTTCATTTTATAAAAAACAAACAAACTTGCGCGATTAGGACAACAAAAATATTTCAGGTGTTACATGATCTCTTTCATTACAGCAACCCCATTTCTTCTTCATATTCTGTCTGTAAGAGATTAGCAAATATATTTTTCAAAGGTTTTGTCACTATGAAAACTGATATCTTGAATTCGGAAAAACATCGCAATCGGAAACGGAAATTCACAGAATAATGACTGTCATCACAATTTTATTTGTATTTCTGTGTTATGACACTGCTGTTTGAACTTTTATGCCAATAGTGCATTTTTTGAAAAAATAACAACCTCATTGACCACTTTTCTTTTATTCGAAAAATAGGGCTGTATGTAGGTACTATAAACTGACAGTATGTCGATTGGATTTTGGTTTTGTATAAACTTATTTTATATAGGGCTTATAGCCCTAATTAACCGATAATTTATACTAAAGGAGAAACAACGGTACTTCTATTCTCCTCCCCCACAAATTCAAAGAGCTCTAGAAAACGCTAAATTTAACTAATGACTTTGAAATTGTACGATAAGATAGATATGGGTATGGACTGTATTCAGTTAAATTTTCTTTTCAATCTAATCAATACTTCAGGGGTAAGAGAAAATCTCATACCAGTTACCTTAGGAGACTATGGCAGATATCCGCCATTCGACTAGTGAAAGCCGCAACATCGATACCGGTATTAGCAGATGACTAAGTGCAAAACAAATAAAGTCTCCTAGAAATCATCGACCTCGACAGCTTCAGTTGAATCTTAGGGAAGAATAACTTCTGAATAAGGCACAAAAGGATAAAGCACAGCTCGAATTTTAAGAATTTTGAAACTGGAAAGTTTCAACATGTTGGGGGGGGGAATTAACAATAACAATCAAAGACAATCAATTCATAGTCTTTGATAACAATGTAACAGGCAACGTATTTTGATAGAAATTTGTCACCATTCCTGTCGTGTAACTTAATCAATGTAATTAATAGGAGCAATTCTTAATCAACACGGAGTACCGGAACTTCCGATAACCAGCCTACATTAATTTCCCTACTGAATCGCTACCGAACGTCCTGGCCATAGTATTTTTTATAGAAGTCCTTGTTAGGGCCTACATTTAAATATTGCATATTATGATTGCTCTTTGATGTTTGCCTGATTTGGTTCATTTGTACGCGACCAAGACTTCGAAGACGTGCAATTAAAAATTTTGCACTATTTTGAGGCATTTTTCGCAAAAAAAGAAAACATAGTAGAATTAAAGGTATGGTCAAGTATCTAAAACAGTTGCGTAAATAATAAGTATTATATTTCACTCTCGATGGCTTTGGAGGTCATAGAAATGAGTTTGAAATTCATTATTGCCGGCATTGGAGGGTATATAATGCACCATTATACGCCCGCCAATTTCACATAGAATTCTCACCGCACCAGATAGCCATGAACCGTCGTCCGTCACTCCAGGTTGAGAATCCATTAATGAATGAATTGGTGAATGGATATTTCAAATCATTTTTAGATAGAAATCTGAATTTCAAATCTATTCACATTGCAAACATTCACAGACTTCCAAACTTTTCATGAATTACCATCTATTGAGAGAGCAAACTTTCATAGATTTCAATAAAAGTCAATCAAAGATTTCTTCATCTCTCCATTATCTGTTACTAACAGTGATCAAGAATCGCAATATTCATAGACTTCTCAAGAGTTACATACAATAGCGTTAGGTATATCATGGATTTTGCGGACAGAAATATCAGACAGTCTCGGCTGCTAACACAGCCTCGTCTATGTCCGATATTACTGCCCTAAAAATCCATGATATAATGCTACATTGTGCGCAAATTAGCTATGGTGCGATGTGGAAAAAAGAAGGCAGCAATGTGTCCTGTAATGATGATATCTGTATCTATGCATGTGAAAGATATAATAGAAATCTTAGTTAGCGCATATCTGCATATGTATTCATAGCGTTGCTGCTCAGTCACTTTCAATAACGCACAACAGTATTAACATAGATTTTTACGGGCAGCAATGTAGGACATTCTCAGGTCCTTACGCGTCCTCAAATGTCCTACGTTGTTACCCTCAAAAATCCGAAGTTTCGGATTAATAAGATTTCATTGACTGACATAGACAACTTAATACACTATCTAATCAAGCTGCATTTCTATGTCAAAGAAATAGACCTGACCTTATGCGCACTGATTTGAAATTTTCTAATGCTGTTGTGCTTCTAGATCTCTATATAATCTGAATTTGTAGAGACTATCATGTTACAGTAAACCTGTCTAGCTATCCATACTCAAACAGAGTCAGTAAAATCTTCAGCTGCTTCATAGCTTCAGATTTCAATGCAAAATTACTCGGCATTAATAAGATTAGTTCAAAACCGTTATTAATGCCGGCTAAACTTCATTAGATAACTTTATTTTTCGCGAGATCGTTGCTGTAAGACGTTAGTTGTCGGGAAAAATATTCCTATTAGAGTTGGAAATATTGAAAAGATCTTTAACGTCAACTATAATCTTACTTGCACTTCCAAAATGTTATTTATTTCATCAGGTGTTTAGGCTGTAAAAATATCTACGTTGGTCAGATAGGTGATATTTTTAGAAACAGACTGACTGTTCATAGACAGCAGATGTTTCATTCTGAATATAGCATTCTGAGCGTTAGAAAACATATCGTGAGCTGTGCTAAAGATCTAGCATCTAAGTTTCAAGCTGCTCCTCTATTCCAAATGTCACATGAAAGCACAAAGATTGACAGGTAATCTATGGAGCGCCGAATCATAGAACTGTTAAAGCCGTCTACTTTCGATTTTCAGTTTGATATCTTATTTGTGTATACAGATAATTTTGAAAATATAGTCATTCCCTTGACAAGCTTCTCAAGTTAGGGAGCGAAACCGGTTGGGAATGTAAGAGTTCCGAGTTTTCTTTGGGTCTATTTTTGGTATATATATATATATATATATATATTGAAAATCGAAAAGAATTGAAAGCAATCCGTGTTCAAGCGCACGACATGTTTCAGCTTTACAAAGCCATCCTCAGGTGAACAAAGATATGTACAGGATAAAATTCTCTTAAATATAAAATTCGTGGTTACATCGGATGGTATGATCACATTTCAACGCTAAAATCAAGGTCATTCACAACAGTCAAAGATGCAATGAATAATGAAATAAAATCAATTCCATTTACAGTTCTACAAATTTAGGCATAGATTCATAGAGCTTTCCCGTTCATTCATCAGGCTATTGTTCGATTTCTTTAATAGAATAGATTCCAGATGTCTAGGGTACCTCGTCTGAGAAACGACCTTGAAATTATCTTTGTGAGGAGGATGAACATGCCAGCTAATTTCAGAAGGCGTTGGGTAGCCTTTCAAGTGTTCATTCATCCTAGTAATGAAATGCCTGACCGAGCTGCCGATGTAGCACTTGTCACAGTGCTCACAAGAATACTTGTAGACAATGTTTGACTTGAGCTCGGCAGGCACTTTGTCTTTGTTAGCAAAGAACATACTGGCCTTGAGAGTCTGGAATACAGGTCGAATTTTCACACTAGGAGAAATAATTTTGTTGATATCTTTTATATGTTTTCTTAAAGTATTTTCTCCTTCAGCAATGAAGGGAAAGCTCCAATTAATTGTACGGGTGTCACTTCTATCATTCTCAGTGTGGTTGGGAGTCCGGTTTTCATGTCTCGCCTCAACTTCCTTCTGAATACGAATTATCTCATTATTCGTGAAACCATTTTTTTGAAAAACACCAGTGATAGTACTTGCAGACTTGTGATAATTCCTGATATTAGAATTAATTTTCAAAGCGCGGCTGAAAAGTGACCTCATGGCAGCCAAGCGATATCGCTTTGGAGAGTATGCCGAATTTGGGGTATAAACACCGGTGTTGGTTTCTTTGAAGTGCCAGGTAGTGTCGAAGGCTTCATCATTTTTCGAAACTACGGCATCCAAGAAAGTCAGACGACCATCGACTTCCTCTTCGTAGGTAAAGTCGATCTGAGGATGCAGTTCATTCAAAAAGGAATGAAATGCAGAAATATCAGCATTCATCTCAAACATGCAAAAAATATCGTCCACATATCGCTTGTAAAACACTGGGCCAGAACCGACAAAATTTTTCAATTGTTTCTCAAGCATGTCCATGGTAAATGCAGCCATCGTTGGGGCGAGACATGAACCAATAGACATCCCATCCACTTGAACATACAATTCCTCATTGAAGGAGAAAAGGATGTTGGTAGATGCTAACTTCAGTAGCTCTCGCAAGGCCTGTTTTCCGATAGGGATTTCATCTTCCGAAATGGTGGACACAATATGCTCGATGGTATCATCGACAGGTATGCTGGTGAATAGACCTTTCACGTCAAAACTGACTATTTTACGACTTTTAGAAGCTTGACCTTTGATGAGATCAGTGAACTCGAAGGTGTCTTTCACCACAAACTCTTTTGGGAGAAGACGCTTCAGAATTCTATCCAGCCATTTGGCTAGATTAGACGGATAAGCATCGATCATATTTAGAATAGGACGGTAAGGAGGATCACTCCGATCTTCATGAATTTTAGGGAGACCGTAGAGTCTTGCCGGTTGGGAACCGACTGGCTTAATGATTTTGAAAATCGTATCGGAAATCAGGCCTTTACTTTTCAGTTGAGTGAGTTTTCGCACAAATCCATCCTCTTCGAGAATGAATGGACTCTTTCTTGAGCGAGCAGAGGGAGAATATTTTTGGAATTTGGATTGATCTTCAAGAAGCTTTTCCATCTTTGACACATAGGAGGTGCGTTTATCAATTCCATACAATTAATTGGAGCTTTCCCTTCATTGCTGAAGGAGAAAATACTTTAAGAAAACATATAAAAGATATCAACAAAATTATTTCTCCTAGTGTGAAAATTCGACCTGTATTCGACTCTCAAGACCAGTATGTTCTTTGCTAACAAAGACAAAGTGCCTGCCGAGCTCAAGTCAAACATTGTCTACAAGTATTCTTGTGAGCACTGTGACAAGTGCTACATCGGCAGCTCGGTCAGGCATTTCATTACTAGGATGAATGAACACTTGAAAGGCTACCCAACGCCTTCTGAAATTAGCTGGCATGTTCATCCTCCTCACAAAGATAATTTCAATGTCGTTTCTCAGACGAGGTACCCTAGACATCTGGAATCTATTCTATTAAAGAAATCGAACAATAGCCTGATGAATGAACGGGAAAGCTCTATGAATCTATGCCTAAATTTGTAGAACTGTAAATAGAATTGATTTTATTTCATTATTCATTGCATCTTTGACTGTTGTGAATGACCTTGATTTTAGCGTTGAAATGTGATCATACCATCCGATGTAACCACGAATTTTATATTTAAGAGAATTTTATCCTGTACATATCTTTGTTCACCTGAGGATGGCTTTGTAAAGCTGAAACATGTCGTGCGCTTGAACACGGATTGCTTTCAATTCTTTTCGATTTTCAATACTATGGGCACTATTTCTTTAATATATATATATATATATATATATATATAGGAAAATGGATAGTAAAATGCAAATGACTAAATTTATATACAGTATAAAAAAGATAGAATGACCACTAGATCTCAAATAAATATAGTATATTCTGCCGATCGATTTCTGCCAAGTATCTTGGCTTTTCAAGGCAAACTGAATACAAATAATGTAGATATACAACGAAATTACTTAAAAATCAAACATCATTTAATGATGGTTTTAACAGAGAAATGAACATAGCTTCCTTCGAAATCCTATCCAGCCGAGTGGCGGTAGGAGGAAGCTGGTAGAAAGGAGCCGCGAGAAATCCATGGCCGCACATAGCAATGTGTTTGCTCACATTTAATATAGCATAATGTTGATTATTTATGTGCTGTCTATGGACAGTAATACGAGTTCTAAGTAAGTCACCGATTGTCCGATGTAGTATTTGCGGCAGCCAACGCACTCTAACTTATAAATGATGTTAGAGGAGAGACATGTAAGATTTCTATTCACTGTAAAAGATTTCATCGTAGGAGAATCAGGAAACTTAATGGTTCTACTCGTAATGAGTATATCGCAACATTTACAGCGCTTCTCATTACAACGTTGTATGCCCGTAATAGACCTGCGGTTATTTTTGGATAGAATGGATAACAGAGATTTGGGTTGTCGGTAAGTAGCACGGAATTTGCAATTATGGAAAGAACTCAGCAAAGGTAAGGTATTTGTAATTGGTTGGATAACTTCCCCATATACATTCGGATTGTTCCTGTTGTACTTGAGAATGAAGGAGATAAAATTTTCAGATGACTTGATCTCTTGAATTGCAGGACTTTCATTTTCAGCTCTGTTAATGGCGTCGTTCACCAAACTCCAAGGGTATTTTAACTTTACTAAGCGACTTCTCAACTCAGCATATCGGATTTTCCGGTTATTCGTTTCAGAAACAATACGTCTGATGCGCATAGCTAAACTATATGGAATGTTTTTCACGATGTGTCGGGGATGGGCCGAGTAATATGGAACAAAATTCATGCTGTCCGTTTGCTTTCTGTAAATGTCAGTTTGAATTTGTCTTGAAGCTGGCTCTACATATACT
Organism: Prostheceraeus crozeri; assembly: GCA_907163375.1. Taxonomy (NCBI): domain Eukaryota; kingdom Metazoa; phylum Platyhelminthes; order Polycladida; family Euryleptidae; genus Prostheceraeus; species Prostheceraeus crozeri. Next base: position 34,205 of record CAJQUW010005386.1, on the reverse strand, counting down.
TTAACATCCAGAAAGTTCAATTCTGAAGAATTTGTCTATTTTGTGAAATTGATAGAAGGATGGAGGTTATCAAGAATAACAAAAAATGCCTCATAGCTACCATATTTCTTATTCCATGTTACCCAACAGTCGTCCAGGTAGCGTATCCACAAGTTTTCAATAGTGTGGGCATCACTAGGAAATACTTCCTTGATTTTCATGTACATGGCGTCTTCTAAATGACCCATTACCAAAGAGGCGTAGGTGGGCGCCACTTTTGTCCCCATGGCGGTACCACTTATCTGCAGGTATGTTTCATCTTCGAAGGAAAAGAAATTTCTTTCTAGTATAAGTCTTAAGCCACGTAGAATAAATGCTTTATCAAATTTTCTGTCGATGTTTTCTCTTTCCTTTTCAATCCAATATTCAATAGCACGGTACCCGAGATTATGAGGGATGTTAGTGTATAAGGAAATCACATCCATACTAATAAAAAGTGTATCATCATCAGTATGCGTGGGTAAACGTTCGAGGAAATGGAATGTGTCCTTACAATAGCTCTTCATCCTTGGTAGAATAGGCTTTAAAAGATGGTCCAAAAATGTACTTAAGCGACTGGTAGGAGAATACCGGCTAGAAATAATAGGTCGGAATGTCAAATCACTTGGAGGAGGCACAGATAGGCAACCAAATTGATCAGGCTCAATTTCCCTAAAGTTCTGGATGTTAAAGTATATGTAGAGCCAGCTTCAAGACAAATTCAAACTGACATTTACAGAAAGCAAACGGACAGCATGAATTTTGTTCCATATTACTCGGCCCATCCCCGACACATCGTGAAAAACATTCCATATAGTTTAGCTATGCGCATCAGACGTATTGTTTCTGAAACGAATAACCGGAAAATCCGATATGCTGAGTTGAGAAGTCGCTTAGTAAAGTTAAAATACCCTTGGAGTTTGGTGAACGACGCCATTAACAGAGCTGAAAATGAAAGTCCTGCAATTCAAGAGATCAAGTCATCTGAAAATTTTATCTCCTTCATTCTCAAGTACAACAGGAACAATCCGAATGTATATGGGGAAGTTATCCAACCAATTACAAATACCTTACCTTTGCTGAGTTCTTTCCATAATTGCAAATTCCGTGCTACTTACCGACAACCCAAATCTCTGTTATCCATTCTATCCAAAAATAACCGCAGGTCTATTACGGGCATACAACGTTGTAATGAGAAGCGCTGTAAATGTTGCGATATACTCATTACGAGTAGAACCATTAAGTTTCCTGATTCTCCTACGATGAAATCTTTTACAGTGAATAGAAATCTTACATGTCTCTCCTCTAACATCATTTATAAGTTAGAGTGCGTTGGCTGCCGCAAATACTACATCGGACAATCGGTGACTTACTTAGAACTCGTATTACTGTCCATAGACAGCACATAAATAATCAACATTATGCTATATTAAATGTGAGCAAACACATTGCTATGTGCGGCCATGGATTTCTCGCGGCTCCTTTCTACCAGCTTCCTCCTACCGCCACTCGGCTGGATAGGATTTCGAAGGAAGCTATGTTCATTTCTCTGTTAAAACCATCATTAAATGATGTTTGATTTTTAAGTAATTTCGTTGTATATCTACATTATTTGTATTCAGTTTGCCTTGAAAAGCCAAGATACTTGGCAGAAATCGATCGGCAGAATATACTATATTTATTTGAGATCTAGTGGTCATTCTATCTTTTTTTATACTGTATATATATATATACAGAGGCGTCGCTAAGGAAACATCATTGGGGGGGTTGCTAGATTTTACCTGATTTACAACTAAGAACCAAAATTTACCTGATTATTGCACACACGTATACTCACACACTTTCCAACATGTTTCATGTTTATATCCTACAGAAGAGGTACCTAGTCATCTAATCGGTCGGAAATGACGCCTATAAATGAAAAATAAATTAATTGGTGGTTCATACAAATATTATTCATATTGAGACTGAATAAAAACGACGATTAATTTTTTTCAACTATGTAATACAAAGTTTACTATTGAAATTGTAAGAAGTCACTCAATTTTTTCTCTTCGATTCTTGAGTATTGACCGTTTTCTAGATAACTTTCGTAAGTCTATTTCATCTGCAATGTCTTTCTCATTTGCTATCAGCAAGCAGTCATCTAAACGGCAACCAGAAATACTGTTTCTAAGATGGTTTTTGATCCTTTTTAGGGCACTGAATGATCTTTCGTTCTTGTATACTGATGGAGCCGCCGATAAAAATAGCTGATAAAGTTTTGCTGCCGACTTCAATAACCCGTGATCCCTTGAATTTTTCAAAGCCAAATATGCCGCTTTAATTATCGTTGGTGAATTGCCTTGATCACCGGCATCGTCTGTAACCTTAAACATTTTTCTTGCATGCACAAAGAACACCTGTAATTCTTTGTGAATAGCAGAGTATGCCTCTTCGACGAAAACACTTGGAAAATTAGCAATAAGTCTCTTCGTTACATCCATAGTCCTCGGTTTCTCAGGATTCAATGCCAACAAGAAATCACTGAAAGTTTCTTTCACCGTGCTTAATTGACACCGAAATTTTCGATGGTGTTTGCATCGAGAAAGTTAACACGCTGCTAACAATAAACTTCTACGCACAGAGAAGACGGTGTGCCTTATTCATACCGTGCCCTTTCCGCGGTGCGCGTGTGACTGACGCGGTATGAGGAAGGTTCGATGAAATCCACCGTAGCGATGACGTCATCTCCTCAAGGGACAACGCAATAGCCAGAACTTACATGAATCAACGGTTAGATATACACTACACAGCTAGGCATAATGAGTTGCAGGCGTTTCAACGTTAGGTGATTCAGTGCCAATATTCACTGGCCACATTATAGGTAGGGTGCTGGGATTTCATTTCAATTGCACTTAGATATTTCAAATTTAACAGAGCTAACTCACACCGCCTTATGCTCCAATTTTTAAGAAAATGCGAGGCGACTGTTCCTCCTGCCCGCTTATGCAGTCATCCCGGGTAGAGGTCGTTTTCAGCGCACTATGTTTGACCGCTTTCGCGTGACAAATCAATATCATCGACAACAACTAAGCATATACTTTCTGTTGTCTAGAAAGGGTGAGAATTTCCTGACATTACGAATTGTTTTTGTGGTTAAGAACAACGTCAGTGAATATTGGAGCTGAATCGCCGGCAAACCGGCGGTTTACCTGAAATTTCTCATTTTACCTGAATATTTTAATAATTTCATATTGGGGGGGGGTGTCACGGTCCCCTACACCCCCGGTCGCGACGCCTCTGTATATATATATATATATATATATATATATATACTTGCTGTACTTGCACAATAAACTAATAGCATGGTATCTGAAGACGTTCTTTCTCATACTTTTCTTCCTCTATTTGTTATGGAATTGTACATATCAGCTATTGAAAATAGTGAGTCGAATAAAAACTTCTAGATTATCAATACATTGCGTTGTGTACTAACTTCCATATACTCTGGCCTACAGCATGCATGAAATCGTACAAATTTTAAAAATTGATTTTGACCGTAGATACACGCATCTGACAGCAGAAAAGATAACATAGCATTCCGCCTACAAGCATACACACATCAAACATCTAAGTCATGTAACATCATAGAAGTAACAAAGTGTGAATACCATAGCATTTAAAATCGGCCTACAGTTCATTTCCAACATCAGCATAATTTCTTGAGATTTCCATGTAGAATTTACCGTTCTAGAGGATGAAAAACTTTCTATGTGCAAATGTATTTCAATGAAGGAGTGCAATAAAGATTGAAAATAGGTTTAGAAGAGAGTCAAGCTAGTTATTATAAATTTATCAAAGTCGTACAAAAAGTTGGTCAATATATTTCGACTATTTACACCATAGCCATTACCAAGAAAAGAATGAGAAGCAAAATTCATGGTTTATACAAGATTTAAAATTTAATGTAGAGGATCATAGAATAGCACCGTATTGACTTAGAAACATTAATGATATCTATTATTTAGTAGAATGGAAAGATATCTGGCAGCAGAAATGTGCTGCTAACCCATCTCTCCCCAACCTCCCAACCAAAAATTCATCATGAAATATATAAAATTACATATACGAGTACAAAAATTCTTTCAGACCTTCACATTCAGCTCAACTATTTATCCAGGGCTTACGCTTCCATATAAAGATGGATTCTTTGAGTCTTCAATTTGGTTCATCGTCAGCTGTTGTTAATATCTTTACGTTAATATTTATATTTTTGCATGTTATCTTGTGGTTAAAAATTGATGAGCGAGAAGTATCAAAATGCTCTCTGATGCAGGTATGAAGTGGGCGAATATACATGTAGATTTGATGACATTTATCACACTTCTCTTCATATACAGTACCTCTTCTGAAGCATAATTTCGGATCCTTAACTGAGCAATTTTTGAGTTTACATGTATTATTTTCTCTTCGTTTCCGTAGTGTATTTTCCAGTGTTTTGTTTTTCGAGTGAGTCTTATATTGACTTCTTCATGTCTGAATATGTGTTTGATTTTTTGTCCAATTAATCATGTATACAATCCATTTTCAAATACACTGCTTCATTATTTGTCATCGTGTTACGCCGACGTTTCTTCTTGTTTTCTTATCACCAAGGTAGCAACTGTAGCATTTCCCACTTTTGGATTTTTAGACTAAATTAGAGATGAGACTCGCAGGCACCTGATCACTCGTATTGATGAGCATATCAATGGCAGACCGCAAGATTCTGAAGTTATGAAACATATTCATACAGATCTTCCGAGTTTTGAAGGTATTAAAACTACGAAAAGTTTTATGCCCTTATGATGTATCAATAAACGATACGAAATCGATCGACAATGATTCAAGTGTTCTGTCATATATTAATTTATGGTCGCATAGTGAACAGTATTATCTTTGGGCTCATTATCTTATGAAATTATAGAGATTAGTGTTCGGGTGGGTGAAGGATTTAATGAGGAATGGCAATAAACCTTTCTATAGACTTCATCAAACGATCAATCAAGGCGAATCGGAAAAGCACCTTGATATGATGGATCGCTCGCTCCCCACGTGCGTTCAGGGTTGATCCCAAGTTCTACACAGAGATCCATCATTTGGTTGCATGGGCCTGCCATTGTGATTTCACGGCTATAATTATCGTTTTAAGATACCTCATGCAATATATCCCTAGTCTTCCCTAATTCAATTCTTTGTATTAGATGAAAACAGAATCCCACGGACATATTCATGGATTCTCTTGTTTCTTATTAGTGCACTATGATCCTGTGAGAAAGTCATGTCTTTTTACATTGTGTGACTCTCACCTATGTTTCACCTCAACGTCCTTTCACGAAAATGACTCTGAGTGTCATCGGGATTTAACTCAATTTGCTTTAAGTCTATTTGCAACAAGCATTTCCGGTCTGAAAAAATGACCATTGACTGTGAGAAAGGTACTTAACGCAAAGCCTTTTTCTATATATTCGTCACATAAAAAATATCCAGATAAACTACAAAAAAGGGATACATCAAAACCGCAAATTCTGTATATCGTAATAGATCGTGAGAGTGGGGTAATTCATCACACAATATGTGATTATGTGACATAACTTGCAGTAAGCATAAGTGGATGCGAATATCATGAAGACTGGGAGGCTATGAGAATCGGAGGACATTGAGATAGGAATATGTTCAAATTGATGTTGGACACAATCGAGGTGCTTGGAGCCTGGAGATCTCATATATTCTTCCGTGATCTCACGGAGGCGATCAATCTACCTGGAGAGTGTCTGATATGAAGACAAAGATTATGAGGCATAACAGTTACTTGAGCATAAACTCTGTGCTTCGACCGTGGAAGTTAATCACGATTCAAGCGCTACAAACAGATGAAAGGCTGAGAAGACATGAACTGTGTAGGGCTCCACTTCAACAGCGACTGCATCCTAGATTGTACAGAAAACTCTCTTCAGCGATGAAGACACCTTTTCATATCAACGATTCATCATCAAAACGTCATCGAACAGTCTTGCCTACCCGCATGAAAGTCTATTTGAAAAGCTTGATGCGAGGCACCTCAACTGAAGCAATTGAAAAGGCTTGCTGGTCATTTTTCAAACGCTGCAACTTGTGCATGGTATCAAAGTTATGCATTTTGAGCGGCTACCTTCAATTTCTTCGTTGCATTTCAAATATATTTATGATCGGTGGCAACACTGAGTTAAATTCAACAGTATTTAGGCATAAATCAGTGCTCGTATTTGTATAAGCTTTGAAAAAATTCTTTCATCACAAAAAAATTCCTGCATGGTAGGCCTAGTTGACTAATTAGACTACTTCCTTTTGCCTTCTTACAACCACCTATACTCAAAGCACCCAAGCACCCATATCAGAGTTGAAACCAGTCAATGGCATGCCGGTCGGGAACTGGTCAAGAAAAATTTAGCGGTTCAAAGATGTCAAACGATCCATATGACGAACGTACAGTATGCCTGTATTCATGCGTAAGCGTGTAACCTTCCGTGTCATGACTTTCGTGATTTGACTGAAAATGATATATGCATACACGTTGAACTACAAGTGTTTTGTTCGACATTGTATCGGACACTCAACGTAGTAGGTTACGTAAGGCAATCATAGATGCTAGTTTCTTTACAAAAACCTTTTATAATGTGCATGTACTTGCATCCTCATACTCTCCTAAAGAATGCTGTTACTAGGTTATTCCAAGGATCTCTTTGGTATCTTGGATAAGGCAGACTCACCAAATTCCAAGGCTTTCCGTTTCAATACGTATTGCGCGACGCGATCAATCTCCATTTCATCTTCACTCGACTTTTTCTGTAATTCTTCCACTCAATGACTGCCTTGCTTGCTGTTTTAACTTCTTTTCAATCTCTTCTCGTTTCATTTCCAGACTACCTACTAATTCACTGATTATCTTACTTGATTTCTTGGCGACTTCATATTCTGTTTGATTCTTTTGTGCGGCCTCCGTTGCCTTATCCTTATCACGTAATCGTTGCACATACGATGAATGTGCACTCAAACACACATTTTTCAGTTAGTTTGTGAAAGGCATATTTTGCCGTAGAGAAATTAGAGTTCATGCACGATCGGGTAACAATCAGGGCTTTGACTGTATAAGGAGAAAGGCAATTCCTCTTGGTAACAACATCGCTGAGACTGATAAACACTCTCTCCACCTCCTAAGAGCTCTGACTGAAGTCGTCAGTGGGTTGTGAACCCTTTTTTCAAATCTACAATGGTACCTACAGCTGCATAGAGTATTAAATAATTCATAAACAAATAGACAACTTCTATAGCAAACCCCACAGCTTATAACTTCGGAAAAATTGAATATGTCGAGCCCATAAATTGCGTTTTGAGATAAACAGTTTCTCGAAAAAGGAAATCAAACAATAATACCGTTTGTCAGTTGCACCATGACAAAATGATGTAGCAATTTTCAGAAGGCCTTTATTAAACAGTTAACCATTTTGATTTTATAATAGAATCACAATGAAATAGGGATGCAATTATTCATGCATGAAGACGCGCAAAATTCGTGTACCCATCCAGAATTTTGTGCATTCGTGCAAGAATACGACCACTGGTATAAATGATAATTTTAGTTCTTAAATAGTAATCGGTGGCATCAGCGTGAACGGCCTGTATATGCTGAGATATCTATAAAGCAGTCATTGCCTTTCATGTGGTTATAAGCTTGGTAAAATTGAACCAGAACTTCAATTGCAAAAATTACGTTTGAAAATGGGTTATAGGTTTTGCACAATTCACTTTTAAACGGTCTGTATGCTATTTTGTCTTTGATGTGTTAACACTAGAAGGCCCAAGAATGATTGAAGGCCCAATGAAGATGTGATTCATACACAGCAACTGATGAAGCGATTGTAGAAACAGTTCGTCCAGACGGTGGAGATCCATCCTATATACATGTATGTAAGGATCGAGTGGCAAAAATATTTTGTTTCAACGCAAACCGAATATATCGGGCTTCGTATAGGTATATTGCGTGAAGGAGCATCGCGTTTTGCATGAAAGCAAGTGTTCATCTATAGCTAGATTTTGGTTAGGATTTTGACAATTATTATCGAGTCAATTATTACTAAGCTCCACATTTCAGATGCAGGAAAGAATCTATCCACGTCACTTCTATTCAGTCTGGTTTCTATAATATCGAAATGCATATACTTTATCCATAAATAGATGCCGACTCACAGCTTCATGGAAGATTGCAGGTCCCCGTATTTTATTCCAAAGATCAATCTTCAACGGTGCATTCTTTGCTACCAAAATATCACTGGCGCAAACTATTTTTATCCGGATGAGCTGTTTCGTGATCACTATCACTGTCAGAGTAGAAGACAGCAAACTCGCCAATTTCGTCTTTGTCCTTGTGCTCACCAGAATCATTCCAATCAATTGCCTGAAACTCAGTCAGTATTTCACTAGCACTGAGTCTTCTTAGCCACACAATATGTCCATCGTCCTCAGCCACAGCGTTGTAAATGAATCAGTTATGATATATGTCTCATGATAGCTATCTATATCTATCATCGTGCACTGTCACTGGCTATTAAATCCCATGACCTGACTCATCCTATCCTCTCTAAAGTTCTTGGTTGTTTGTTTTGACATCAAAAATGGATAAGAACAATAATAGATCAATTGATAAATTGATTGTTAATAATCCATGTTATCGGATATCGGCATATCAAAAGAATTTGCATACGAATGAAACAAAGAATGATATGTAGCATGCGTTTCTGTATAACGAATTGAAATGAAATTGTGAATATAAGTCGATATTGATTGCTATGAATGTTGCAACTTTAGCAAAATAGGCCAAACAAATTATACACATGGTTTATCTATCCATCTGAAAATCATTACTCAAGTGATGCATTTCACTCGCATCTGACAATGCAACAATTTCTTTTGAAGCTTACCAGGTTATTCCGATTTCTATTCGCAAATAAAATGTCAAGGAGCTAAAATTCTAAGCGACATTAATAAGCAGTCATTTTTGACCGGTCTGGTCCTTGAAGGTAGACACACAAAAAACAAAGAAAATAATTAGCCCAAATAAATTTTGATGCGTCCAATATGAAGCCATTACAGATTCATGAAAAGTCAAGAAGAACTGAATCGGAATACCGAACTGCAAAGAAAATATGACACTTCGTAGTTCAGTAGCGGTAAAAAATGACCGATCGGTCCTTCTAGTGTTAAATGGAATGCTCAAGATGTAAATTGAAGGGTCCACAGAAAAAATGCATTCAACTGATTTGCTTATATCATGAGGAGAGATTGTAACTACGACTGCATAATGAGCAAATAATTTAATTTAAACATCGAGACGTGTTATGAACGTGACTATTTACTGAACATGTGTACGTTGATTGGAATAATGTCTCGGTTGAACATCAATGAAGAAACAACAAAAGCAAATTTGAAGTCGCATATTCTCAGTAACAATATTCTGGAATGTGTGGTTTTGCATTTTGCAAAAGTATCTACAGGATATTTCCAGTACCATCATACTCCTTATCAGACATATCACCTAACCAAACAGTTATTAGGGCAATGAGCGAAACTAAAGTAACTGTTAATTTCTCATTTTGATATTTTTTGAAGATCAATGACAGAAAAACTGCTATAGATTGAAATCATCAAGGCAACAGCAGCCACATCGTGTATTATTGCACATTCATCTTTGAATTTGAGCATTATTAAAATCGCGATAAATAATGAAAGCATAAATATAGTGAACTATTAATCAATGATAATATTTTATCAATATTGTGATATCTTGATATATACTTCAGAGAGGAAGCAAAAAATTGTGTGCACAAATCTCCTACTCAGTGATCAATTTGAACTTGACAGTACTTCAAAAATATTTTAGAGACAAAGAAACATTAACAAGGAAATTGATGGCACAAAATGTTACTACGATGATTATCAAGAGATATCATAACATCTGTAATCAGAAAGGAGGTGAAATTTGTCTAGTGTTAATGAAACCATGTAATAATGGAAGAAATAGCTTTCTATAAGCCTACCTTTAACCATCCTTCGTTTTAACACGACACAACGATGTAGCCCGTTTTACAGATCTTGTCATTCTGAGTGTGTTCTTAAGGGTTAATTGCTAATAAGAAGTTTGCTCAAATTGAAGATGACACAGAGAAAGACATATATCGAAGGTGACAGATTTGTGCACACCATTATTTGCTTCTCTGAAATATACATCAAGATACGACAAAACTGATAAAACATCATCATTGATTAGTTATTCATCATTTTTTACCTTCATTATTGCACTACATGTGACTTAAAAACTTACTTTATTAATTCATCTACTACCTTCACAATGTGAGTGGTTTGTTTAAGTAACTGAATATATTAGATTTTACTTTAAAATTTTAGCGTCGGAATGACGTGAAATCAAAAATTTCGCTATTCACACATTTTTTTAGTCGGAATGAACCTTGTTATATAACAATGTACACTAACATTTTCATGCAACACAGGAAGCTTGTCTTCCGTTAAGCTTCATTTAAATTTCATTTATGCATACACGAAAAAGAAACGAGTACTAGAACACACTTCCACTGCGTGTTCAGTGGAAGATTGGATGGCAGTTTGGGAAATCTTTCTCACATGAATTCATCTGAAGACAGATTATTCCACACAATAAAACTGCTAAGTGATAGTGTTCGTGCCGAGCAATCTTGTATTTTTCTCACCTTCATCATCAAATCTGCGGAAACATTCTAATGTGTACCTACAAATGACGCTTCACTGACTTCTGATTTCCTTTTCCTCTTTGATTCAGCTCTAGCTTAGATAATTCAACATTCATCTTATGACATTTAAGCAATTATAGTTTAGACCTATCCGCTATTATTACTTTTGACTGATGCAGCACTCTGCTATGTCAACACATTTCAAAATGGTGAATGTAGACTGTCTGCAACAATTCAGAACGCAAGCATTTTGACCTACCTAAAACTCCGTTCCCAGAGGAGTGATTTGCTTGTGAGAAAAGTTTACTTTCTAAATATCTAAATAGTGCTTTCTAACGTGAGGATTAATTTTATCTATCTGTAGAATGATTTCCAGTAGGAAGCACGCCATTACCTATTGCAGTAGATAGGCATGAAGCTCTAGATTTTATTACAAATAAGGCATGAAAAATTGTAAATTTATCTATTTTCATTTCATGTTTTTCCTATAAAAGTTGACATGAAATCGTTTTTAAGAACTTGAAGTATCTAATAGTAATATTTGTAAAAATCTTTGAGTATTCACACATGAAGAGGGAAAATAATATCCATCCTACAGCAATGGCTTCTGATTCACTTGCTGTTGTTCCACTGATCATTTCACACAAAAGAGTGGAGTCCCTGATCTTTCCAATTCAGTTTAGAAGATTCGATGTAGCTAATATGAAGTAGGGATCAATTGTCGATTGATTCATCAAGAAAATTCTTAACAGCTGTTTTTGTTGAGACCACGTTTCTATAAATGAAACAGATTTACATATTGTCATAGTAAAACATTCAGTGATTTAGACATTTGTGCGAACTTCCATTCACTCTTTCACATGTTGTTGATCGATGGCAATTTTAACTGCTAAATGCAGTGTTGACATTTATCAATGAATCTAGAGTTCGTGAATATTAAAATGTTTGAAGAACATGTTTGCGAAACAACAAAGATGATTGGCAAGAATCATCATGCTGGAGGGATCCTTTTCTTCATGCGATGATGTGAGGACAGCAAAGTTTTTCGTAAGTTCTTTCACGTATCACCGACCGAACTTATTCTAACTAGTATCATCGCATGAATTTGTTCCGTTGATGCCATGAAAAAGTGTTCTCGAACAGTAAACTTCTCTTTCTTGACACCAAGATATTTGATTCCTCTATTGAGAGATGTATAAGAACTTGAAGAAGGCCACTGTCATCTGCGACTACAATTTGATGAAACATTGAAATTATTCAATGCCGAGGATCACGTTATTCGTGTTAGAAAACCTGCATTAATATTTTGACCAAAGATTGCAGGCAAGCATTGAGAATCGACAGAGTATCATTTCAATTTGTTATAATGGGTACCTGTAATATTTGTTTTGTTGCGTCATATAGTTTGAATATAAATTAGACAGCTGATCATCAAAAATTCTTTCGTGCAATTTTTAAGCTTAAGTTTCATGCTTAAACTATCCTTTTGATGCCACACACTACATGCAAAGTCAACGATTATTGAATTAAAGATTGTTTAGTTTGTGTTGTAAATAAGCCTGGCAGCTGCATTAACTGATTAACTGATTAACTTAGAGCTTGCATAGATTCTTTCAATTTGCATAGAGCTGATGACGAGTTCTGACGAATAAATCTCTTTGCCTTCATAAATCAGATCATGGGATGAGATTAGGATGCTTAAGTTCAATATTTGCTGTTTTTCACCGCTCATGTCACATTCAATGCATGACTGAAATGTATGAGACAAGTCACCTAAAACAGCCCTCTTATTCACAAGTAAAGAATAATTTGTAGCCGCATCATCAAATTATCTAAAATTCACTTCCTTGACAAAAAGCTGCGCTATTATTTTACGCATTTCATGGACATATGCCTGCCTACATGCATGTACAAAAGATACATCATATAAATTTTTATGGATGGGGCCTGTCTGCACGGCAGGCTGTGTAAGCAATTTGTTTAATTTCTTCTCGCTATTGTGTATGTATATGTTGTTGTCGGTTCTGTGCAAATTGCAAGGTTTAGATATTTTTTGATAGGCTTAGATTTTGAGTTTGGAATCTGTTGTAATCTTTCTGCCTTTTTGGCTGTTGTGTAACTGTTGCACTCCATTTAGATAGGCCGACTACATAAATTGATAAAATTCACTATTTGAACAAAATGGCTTTATTCCTTGCAACTAACAACTGCTGCATGTCATGCCTTCATCTTGCAGTAGAGTGGTTGGGAAAATTCGGTGATGATGTCACTCCAATACTTGGAATTCATTCTTATCCAATACGACTGAAGTCACGAAGATTCCACCTAACATTATTTGCTCTTACTCCTCGATTATTGTCTCATCTTCCTCAGGTTTGAGGGCCGGAAACTGCGGTCGTGTCGGTAGCCGATGAGAGTGATGCGCTTTCTCTATTCTATTCGGTCGCAATAATTGCGGCTCCAAAATGTGGGGGCTGAAGATCACGTGGCAATCTCTTTCTCTGGTCACTTCGTAACTTAGCACTCTTTCTGGCCACTTCCAGTTCGGCATCCGTTGCAAGTGACCAAACCATCGCAAGTGAATTCGGCGCATGACTGATTCTATGTCATGTAGATGGAGCATGCCTCTCATTTCAACTATATCTTTTTAAAATGCTATAGTCACAATCCGACGAACACAGACGTTGCACGGATTTTTGGACGGCTCCATCAAGTTGATTTACAAATCCATATACTTCGGCTATTAAGTGATTATTGTAAATTCCGTGTGATATTCGCATTGCAGGCGTTGTCATACAGAGTCAGCTCACTAAGATGGCACCAATACTAGTAACTCCGAAACATAGACATGAAAGTAGTATTTGCCGTTCCGCACGTCTCAGATCCTGACCCTTCATCAGCAGTGAAAATTTTCTCAATAGATAAGCTTGCAATCATTCTCTGTATTCTAGATATATTTACAATAGCCATTTGAAAAGTGCTCACCGAACAAATCGATTCATGGTTATCATATACTATGCAGATTACATTTATTTGGTATTTCTGGATTACTTTGACATGTCTTCATTTTATAATAACTTTTATTAGGTTTTTGAATACTCCTCACATGGAACACCCTAAACTGCAACACTAGCGACGTCCACTTCCTCACATGTAAACCTTCTTGGTGGTGTTATCTTCGGTGCAATATACAGTATGGACATTTACTGATATCTGATCGTTCAGATTAAATGGTAATAATAGCTTTATTAAGTCAATGCAAAAGCGGTATATGACAGAAACAGATAGGTAGACATGCGGAAATAATCATCATGAAAGAGAAGAATACCTTAAATAATATTTCTGATACAGAGCCGACTTCTTGATTAGTGGAGGTAGAGAACGTGTGTGTCTCACACTACTGACATTTCGTATTTCAAAAAATTGACACTGGATGATTTTCCTTATTTGCGGATATCGTTTTAATGAGTATATTGCAGGATTTATCAAGTCGGCTCCTCAGACATGGGATTTGAGACACACTAGCCCATTTCATAGCTAGACGGTCAAGCTGCTCAAACATTTTGAAATAACTCGTGGGTATGTCACACATCACTGGCCAGCAAAAAGATAGATGACAAAAACTGTAGCCATATAGGCTTGAAAAATAATTTCATGGAGATTACAGTTACTTTTTAGACGTTTGAAAAACAAGAGGATCAATTTTCGAATTTTGAATTGCAAATCACCTGCCTTAGATGTATAGTTATGATAATAACGCTAATAGCTAAGTAACTCATGTGAAAAGAAAAAGTTACCACAGTAGAAGTAAGGAAATAACGTTGTATCCTAATCTGTCTCTTACCAGTGGAGTTGTGAGTGACAATCGTCTGACGCTCCATGATGCATCTGTTCTCCGCAGTGATGATGGGAAGGCAATCCTTTCAGTGTATCGGAAGCCGTCGAGATCAGGTCTTTATACCCACTTTAAAAGCTTCGTCCCAGTCATTCAAGGCTGGATTGGCAAGAACTCTGTTTCACCCAGTTCATCCTATATGTTCTCCAGAGACCATAGCAACTGAATGTGAATTCGCCTAAAATATTTTAATCGGCAATGGGCATCATTCGAGCTTTATCGACATGTACTCTTCCCAAGACAAGCCGCAACCACAATTCGGACCCAAGAGGAAAGTGGTGACCCTCAAGGTGTTCCTTTCAAGGGTGATGTCTTCAATGACTGCCTTAGGAGAAATCCTTCTCATGAAGTCTCTTCAGTGCTCTCATTTGTGGACAGTCAAGTGATTTCAAGGACTCAGCCTCAGTGGAAATCGAATCTGAAAGACCAGCTGCCTCGCGAATCCCAATCCAATGTGCTATACCAATGTGACTGATCAGGTGTATTGTGCGAACAGAACGCAGATTGTCGCAGAGGATGTCGGAGCATGTCCTCTCAAGCGAGGAAAAGTCAGCGTCACCAGACATTTGCGTCACTGTAAACCACTCAGTCCAGCCAAACAGTGTTTTCGTGTCCTTTGTAGATGTCGAGGTAAACTTCATCTCAGTGTCACCGAAACTACGTAATTGTTTCAAGTACACTTTTGATTTAAGGGGATCCCTTGTTGAGTGTTGAGAGTTGAGACAGCAAAGTTCCAGACGAACGGAACACACAATAAGTTATCGTCGAATATTAAGTCATCTGTCTTTATTACATGACACAGCGCAAGAATTAGCTCAATTTACTTTTAGATGAACTAAGCCGTTTTTCATGGTCATTTATCTTTCTTCGATGATTTCTTCAACGCATTAATAGAAATTGGCTTCATTAATGAAACATGTTTTCAATTGCAGATGAAGATCATATTGGCATTGATTCTATTCCATGGAATTTTTCAATCAGCGAATTCAGTGGAAAGTCGCAAGCAAACGTTTACAGTTGACCACGTCGTGAGACGCTTGTCAAACAGACAATCGTTTCTACAAGGTCAGAAGGAATTGGAAGAGATGACGAGAAATTTGCGGAAAATCTACAATTTACCAGAAATTCAGAAAATACTTTCAAATATTGAGGAAACCAAAGATTTCTTGTTTAGTGCAAATGTGACTGAAGAATGTACAACGTCACTCATATTTGCATTGACAAATCGAACAGCATGGAGTAGTGCAAGTAAGCCGTATGCGTGTGGTAGTTGATGAGGCAGATGCCTAGCAGATTTCTGTGCACAGATATTGTCTTTAATCTCTCTCTTTCCTCGCATGTTCTTGTGAGTTTTGACCGGAAAGAACAAGTATTAAACCGACTAAAATTCCGCATTTGGCAAAATAATGGAATGTTTAACATGACATTGGATGCAAAGCAATAGGAAGTCAAAAACCTTTACTGTTTTTTAATTTTCACTTTTTATATTGTTTTTATTGTAATGAATTCAATAGTCTATTTCATGAACCGGCAACCTTAATAACTATGCGGGAAATAGGGCACTCGTTGTGTCGATCGCATGTCATTCGCAACTTTATTATGTTATTTTAAAATAAAAACGACAAGTGTTGGTCGATCGATTTCATGTCATTATTGGACATATCATCATGACAAAGTTACAATAAAGATCAATTGAGAACTTGTCAAAGCTAAAAGAACTCTTGGCAATTGCGTCTAAAATTAAAGAAATTGAATACATGCTAAGAACAATACAACAGAAACTGATTTGCATTTACAATTACGTCCAAAACAGCGGAATTCAATGTCAAATGCTAAAACAATACAATTGAACCATAGAAATTGACAGCAATAAAACCTCTAGAATGGAAATTAAGCTTCATGCAATGCACAATAACGGCACATAAATCGCACGCATTTTCACTTAGATGCACTTGTCAACGGTTGTATCATTGGACTAGAATCAGTCACATGTGCAATTCTGAGGTTTTAATTGGTTCTTCATGCCCCAACTTAGTTCCCCCGGATGTGCCGCGACCTTGAGTCAATTTCTATTCTAGTCAACTTCAGATAAACTATCTATTTCTATGATTGGAACTGAAGACTCGTGTTCGTTCATCAAGGTTGAACTATTGATTTGTTTCATGACTGGACTTTCAGCAGTGCGCGTGTACTTTGTGCGAAAACTATTTGGAAATTGTCATAGCTATTTCTATGAACGTTTATTATTATTTAATTTAGTTCATTATCATGGTACTTATATCTTTACTTTATTCGCAACTTACATCATGCTACTTGCAGACACTACATGAATTTGTTGGACGCATTCTAAACCTTGGCATCCGCCTCCTCACAAGCCACTGTACGATTGATGGTTCATGCATCTTAATCTGCTTTTACTGTGAATGAGACATAATTTCAAAGACAAATCAGGCATTCCAAACTATCAATTGAAATGCATGGCTAAAGAAACAAAACAGCTTCCTTTAATGCCAGGTTTTTAATGTGATTTTATAACCGTCTTTGTATATATTTCGAATCACTTTCTGCAAAGCTTGCATTACAAACCGAACTTGTAGACAGGTCTTTTTGCACTGTGTTATGAACATGGATGTAAAACCTCAATTTTGATTGTTTTAACCCTTGTTTTTCAGCGCTCTTTTTTAATTTTTAATTTTACTTGTGATCCCAGTAAAAACCTGGCATTAAGTGAAGCTATTTTGTTTCTTTGGCCATGCATTTAAGTGATGGTTTGAAACTTGTATTGCTAGGAAAAGTACAGCTTACGGCAATTGTGTCTTAAGTGAAGAAAGTGCAAGTAGGCCTTGTGAATATTAATGCATGAATGTACACTTATGAAGATTGGTAATATTGTATGCCATTGTTTAAAAAATTAAGAGAAACATTTTCTTAAACAGATTTTCTAAAAAAACAATCAAGTTGACCATTTAAAACATATATGAAGGTATGCCGATTGCAACAATGGTCAATGAACATTGGAGCGTCTGAACAATTTAGAAGAGAAATACTGCGTGTAAATGTCAAAAAAAGGAAAGAAAATCCGAAGATATGTGTAGAACTCGAATATATAAGAATATGAAAGTCAAATTTTCGGCCGAAGCCTTCATCAGGTGAAATTCATATGCGCAATTCAGATGCAGTTGGAAGAAGTGTCAGGGGTCATGGAGTGGCAATCATAAACGTCACATGATTTAGTGAAGCAGACGCTTCATGGGACAGCAGACATTAAAACCACAGCAAGAAGATACGGAACAATCAATAAACCAAACGTAGCATAGCCAAAGCCAGAGAATAGCATGCAACAACAGACAATGGATAAAACAGCATGTTTACAAGTAGAATAATTACAGTAAAGACACAAATACAGGTAAGTACAACAAAACAGCAAGTGCTAAAATTTGATTATGACCTGATCGAATGATCGACAAAATTTCTTACACATCCAGTTCTCAACATCCATTCATTAATATTCTCTGGTTTCTTCTAATGTGTAAGATTTCTACAGAGCGTTGGACATTTGGATGCTTCACGTTTTTATCCAGAAATTTCCATTTCAATGGGAGATCAGTAGACTTTGGGTTGGCATCATGATTGGCCAGATGACGGAAAATCGCAGAATTCTTATCACATATATGTTCTTTGAAACGCGTAGCAAAAGTCCTACTCGTTTTACCGACATACATCAGATTACACATAGTACAAGTAATTTCATACAAAACAATTGGCTTGCTGGCTTATTTACACGATATACAATCTGTAGAACATACACGATGACCCCTTAACGACTGGAAAGACAGACAACGGCAAATTATTTCTAAAAACAATTTGCATGTTAGACACAAGACCATTCGATTTCCCTATTTTGCGTGCTTGGGATACAAATCGTTCCCCTAGGTAAGGCAGAAATAGTTTGATACTTTTATTATGGTTCCTATTACAGTTCTTGTGAATGGGACGAAACAAATACCGATGGAGAACTCCTTTCGAATACCCATTGTCCAGAAACCGATGTGACAAAATGTTAATAGTTACATCATACATTTGCTTGACAGAACAAATATTTGTTACTCGATTTCGCTCACCAATGATGACACCTATTTTCTGGGATCTTGGCACAAAAGATGACCATGGCATGATACAACCACTATGATAGTCCTTAACGGTTGTCCGGTTTTCAGGGTATGTCATACCCTATGACATGTTCAACGATTTGTAAATCCTAAAATAATCCACCGATTCTTTTGAAATTCCATGACTTTTGCTGAAATACGATGTTCTTTAAAAGTGTACAAGAGTTTTAAAATAGCGTATATAGTTTTCCTGTTATGTATGAATTGGCCCTGGAACGCCCAACAGGATATGTGATACCCTCCTATGTTTTGTGCGACTTTGGATACATACATTTTCATTTCTAGTTCGTAAAAATATCAGTGAATGCAAACGTTTCTTGTCGATGCTGCAAGAGACTTCTCATTGGTCAACCGGTTGTCATGTGAGCATTGAATCACCCAGTGATGCATTGGTATCCTCACTTGAGATTCTCTCAGCGAGCTTGCTGTGATTTACTATCAATAACCGACTACTGCAAGTACCGCTAAAGCCATGAGCCGCCCTAAGCGCCTCTGTAAGGAGCAAGCCATCGCTATGATATTGCAACAGGATGATGAGTCAGATGAAGAAGACTTCAATATTAATGTTTTTGATAACGCTGCAAATGAGCCTATTCGGTCTAACCTGCCTATTGAAGATGAACTCCCTCCTGCTTCAGATACGAACGATAATATATTAAATTTAGAATTTTTGCATGAGGTCGATAGAAGTGAATCTGATTCTGAAGAAGACGAAGGGGAAACGTCATTCTCCCGTCAAGGTGCTGGTAGGCCTACTACTTTTGTGGCTCCTTCCGGTCGTGTTTGGTAACGATCATGAACCATCAAATGTTGGACGAGAACCATCAAGAAATATCATTTGATTCTCGAAAGGACCTCCACCAGGTATAAATCCCGAAAATGAACGAGAAGCAATACTCATCTTTTTGGATAAAACTCTGGACGAAGTAGTCTTGTACACAAATCTTCAAGGTAGGCGGATTATATACGAATGGAACAGAGCAAATCCATCCAGGAGAAAAGTGTTTGTTTTAACCGACAAACCGCCAGAAGAAAGATACCCGTGTATTCTACGACGATCAGGGAGGTATATTGGTTTCGTTTTGGGACAAGGGAACGAAACCGGTTCTTCTTTTGGATACATGTAATCGAATTGTTCCTGTTCCCGATGTTGGAGAAAAACCATGTACAGTCAAGTTATACAATGAGACGAAATCCGGAGTTGATGTTGCTGATAAGCGTGTGAGAGGTTTGTCATGCAAACGGAAATGCCGAAGATGGCCATTTGCGATATTTTCAAATATGGTCGATGTGGCAGGCAATAATGGTGCAATTCTGCATTACAACAAACATCCAAATATCGTACAAAAAAGTGAACAGCATTACACATTTTTCAAAAATTGTGGATACCAACTGCAGATCGATGCTCATATCAAAAGAAGGATTATCAATGAGACAGGCATTTCGAAAAAGTCAAAAGCAGCAATATAAGACCTGGGCTACGAGGTACGAGCTCAATCTCCATCCCTTCACCCAATTCGTCTTCAAAAGAGCAAGAGATGCTCTTTTTGTCCCTATTCACGTGATAGAAAAACATTCGTTTGCTGCAGCAAATGCAAAAAACGATCTGTAATGAGCATAGATCATATTTTTGTATTGATTGTGAAGAATTGTCGTGATTTTGTTTTCTCTATTGACCTCAGCAATCATGCAGACCTGATGAATAATTTTGAGTGTTAAAAACATTTTACAGTATACACATGTATACAGAAATTTTTGGGATTACAATGACGTTTTTCGTTTCTGGATAATGATAATGATAGTAGTAAAAAATACTTAGATGTTAAATACTTTATATCAAAATTGATAAAAAACAAATAATAAACTTATATCATTGTAATTAGGAAAAGAAGCAATCATAAGGAGTATCGATTTGTAATTATAATATGACATAATATCGTTTTTTATGAACAGGGTATGACATACCCTTTGCGGCCGTTTAACACTTTCGAACATCAAGACCGGACAACCGTTAATATACAGGCCTGTACGAATTATTGCACGAGTACAAATCTTTACGGCAAGAAAATTTATGCAACCATCTTCAGTAAGACCTTCAAATGTGAATTTAATGTATGGAGAGAGTCTGTTGGTGACTTTCAAAAGTTGATCCACAGATCCAGGCGACATTATGACAAATATATGGTCAATATATCGGTGCCAAAATATTATGTCTGGGAGTAATTCTTTGACTTGTTACTCAAAATAGTTCATGTAGATAATTGCCAGGGGTAGTGATACACTGCTGTCCATGGTCAGACCACTGTCTTGACGAATAATTTTATCCTCAACAGCAAAATTATCACTCTCCAGATAAGGGGTGAGCAAGTCCATCAGGTGGTGTGGTGAAAATTGCGAAAATGATGAGAATTCACGATGATTAATGTAAAACGCTGTTGCAATACTGATGATGGAATCATTGGGTACGAAACCCGAGACAAATGTAGGAATCGAACCGTAAAGGTTTATGACATCCAATGATCCCATTAAATACTCATCAGGCAAGTCAATTGTTTGTTGCTTTAATATTTTAAATGACTGTCTTCGGAAAATTTGTGACTTTGATATCTTGATACATTCGAGTTCTATGCATATCCTCAGATTTTCTTTCCTTTTTTGACGAATACTATTTCTCGATGACTGATATTTTGGCTATAAATCTTCAGTTTCAATCATTTGCAATTTAAGGAGCATGTGCGAAAAATATAGCGGTGATTAATATAAGCATTGTTAATCGTAAGTTTAAATAATTAATTAAATAAGTTTTTAATAATCATTGTTAATCATAATTGTTTCAGAAAATGGCTCTCTTAAATGCGCTTTAAAGTTCTTTCTAAATTCTTGAGTTTTTTAAGGTTTTTACATAAAAAGTGCAAAGGCGCTTTACCCGTTTTTTTCCTAATTTGCATCGTTTTTCTTACAAAGATTGTTTGATGAGACTTTCCTTGTTAAGTCTATCGGCAAGAAGATTGAGGTATCAACTAATTTTTATTTCTAAAATGTTGAATAATATGACTTCATTAGATCCAACAATTTTCTGTGAGTTCTCAACCAATTTCCGTTCCCGTGTTCAAAAGATTATGGGTCATTCCATGAAATCGTGACATAGATGTGCAAAAATAAAAGAGACTTAACTTAACCACTGAAGGTGAATTTGAGAAGTATATAACCGAAAGTTTATGTTTTCACATCGATTTCAAAATTTTGGCTAATTCTACTAGAATTACACACAAATAGAATTGCGTACTTTTTCTTTAATTTTTTGACTTTTTTCCACCGAGTTAAGTTGTCAAACTGATTATGAAAAAGCATTGGCAAATGAGCTTCAACTCCATTTTTAGTAATAGTTGATCGTACTATTACATTCTGTAAAAAAGAATAATGAAATTTTGAAATTGTGTCACTTCTATAGGCTGTTAAAGTGCAGATAGATAGTTTTTTCCCGTTCGTCACGAAATGATCTATTGTTTTTATTATTCAATAAGTATGAAACATTTCAATTAGCGGTTGACCAATAAAATATTAATATTATTATTGCATGTTAAATAAGCGTGACTTTATCTAATTCTTACATGCTATGTAGCAGTCATCCTTTAACACCAATGTCAATAAAGTTAAGGAAAAAGGAATTAATATTCATTCACTATTCTTTCCAAATCGCTGATTTGTGTGAATCACTAACTAAAATCAATATTTTTCATTTCAGTCTTTGATTCATTGGGTAAAATTCCTGCTTCGATTCTACTTGGTGCACAGCATTGGACAGTTGGATACGAACAGTGCATTGGCAATCAGCCTCCGCCAAATTATCCTGGTGGGGGTCCAGGCCCAGGGACACATTACGTGCGGGCTGGTATATATACTCCGTATACAATTGTAAGATTATTTGAAGATTCAACTACTTTTCATTCCTTTTACGATAATTGCTGTGAAATTCAAGAACCAAAGTATTTTTCCTTATGCATGGATGGAAAAGTTTACTATTCTGGAGACGTAGGAAAACTATGACTTTTCCATTCATGCACAACTTTTCTGTTCATGGAGAAATATCTATTCTATCTGCAATGGCCGCAAGGAAATTGAATTATATCTATCCATAGACTTCTAAATTTCTCTGGACAGATAGGTTGAAATTGGCTTATACATGTTCAGGCGTGGACTCCTAAATATAGATTACCTTGCAAATAGACTGTCAATAAGCATAATCAACATTTTGGAGAACAGGTTGCCTGTCAGCACAGCATACATGTATATTTATGTACATTAGGAGTTGTGACGCATGAGCTTACACATGCTTATGCGCTAAACGCATGTGCTACACCTCCACGTCATTTGCTAATTTTGCAATTTTTCTTCTAACAACTTTCTCAGAACTGAGGCATTTGAGATTTTATGAACAAATTTCTTGCACATGTTGTTGAAAAATGTCATTGAAATTTCGGAAATCTGATTCATGTACGTGCGAACAGCGAGAATTTACGAAGCAATCGGAAATGTGAAGATATTCATCGATAATCTGAGCATCGTCCTTTCATTTTTAAAGAAAGAGACTATTTTCTTAGACAATTATTCAGTTTCAGTTATGACTTGTATAACCTGGAAAAATGGTTTTTCTTCGCTATTCTCACAAATGAAGTTTTTACATGAAAATTAAAAACTATTCAGATTGATCTCATACAACACCCTCCAGCAAGGAATGTATAGTTGAAGCACACATACGTTTGATGGAAAAGACTTCCCATGATAAATTTTGCTCAAAAACTTTGCAGCTTCAGGATGTCGAACATTGTCAACTCATTATTTGTGACATAACACTCACGACAAAAATCACATTTTTTACATTTCAGGAGTGAAGGGCAGCAAGCACCACTGATATCATCTCGATTATTAGGATTCATATTGAAATCAGTTTTTGTATGCAAACATTCTCCTGCATACACATCATCTTCTGTGGTTGACTGCATGATATTTTATCATCAACACTTCTCAGACTAAATCCGGAAAACTTCAATAAAGTTATTGTTTTCATTTTCTTGTCACTCTCTGTAAGGTGACGCATGGAGAGAAAATAATATGCACCAGTCATTTGACGTAACCAGCTAAAACCCTTCTCAATGTGATCTGGCTGTGCTTTTCCGAGCATTGGTCATTGGTCTCAGAAGAGCCTCTATCACAGGTCAGATCGCCTGATAACTGTTCAGACCTCCGTATAGAAGTAGCTGCTCAGGTTGCAAATGCTTATTGTGTCCATCATGATTGCTTTCATGAAATTGAATGCAAAGAAGGCTCTCCGTATAGTTCACTTTTCTGTTCCCCCTCATTTCAGGACATTCGTAGTGTGGAAATCGGTGGCTTCTCTTTTCCTCTCGAAACTGACCCTTACATAACAATGGTCAATGCTTCGGTTGGATCTTCCGTCCGTTGAATTCGGCTTCACGGAGCTTTGTCAGTCTTTCCCAAGTATTACATAATTGAATCCAATTTCGAATTTCTATTACTGTCTGGTCATCCAGAGATTATCCAGAAGTCATCAGATTGACAACTTTGGAAAACTTGTGATAGATGATAGATACATTATGTGCTGCTTGGAATGGATTTCTCTCTGTGATAAATGCAAATGCATATTCGCAGATTTAATTTCGACAGTCAATGATGCGATGATGCTGTGGGGAAGATTTCAACGTATGATCGCCATTTTTAGTCCATTATCGTTTTGAGATGTCACAAGCACAGATGGAATGATTTCTTTCTAAATTTTAGACAAAATTGTCATAACAAGAAATCTTCCGACTGTGTTTCCATTGCCAGGACATATACTTGAAAACGTGGCCACACCGGATCGCAGCTTTGTAGTTGTTTGGAGAAGCATCTAGACAGATAAAGGAATTTCGATGGCACTGTCCTTTAGATCACGCTGTTTCATTTCTTCAATTTTTCTTCATTGCTTGCCATAATGATCCATGTCCTTCGTGGTAGCATTTGTCAGATTCATGGAATTGAAGGTTACACAAGACGTCACACAAAGTTGCACAAGAATATAATACTTTCAACTAAATCGATGCATTCACAAATTCAAATTTCTTTGTGATGCAAGTAAAGGAATGTATTTGTGTTACACCGCCATTGGATTTCGGTTCACAGCCAACAATGGTATACTGCATTTGCTTGCATTTTGCATTCAAACAAGCTGCAAAATTCGATCTTTTGCAACACGAATGTTGGTTGGCATGAACATGTACAAAATGATTTCAAATTTTGCTCACCTATCTGTCCAGAGAAATTTAGAAGTCTATGATTGAACCATGTATTTCTTCGAATAAAAAATTGGAAGCATTAAATATAAAATATTCAAACATGATAGAAAAAAATGCTGAGGGTCATATGGGCCATGTGCAACCACAAATGCAGCGGCGAAGAAAGTACACGCAACATTTCCAAGTGCAGATCACTCACCCATCCCCGCAACCACAGTAGACGCAATTTACTTTGTTGCAGTCATTTTCTTGTTTAGCACATTTTGTCCTTCATTCTCGCAGGACACCTACATTGGTGAAACAATGAGAGCTGTTCGTTCCCGGCTTCGTGAGCATTTAACTGTAGAATCGTCATTTTTTATCAGCACATTGTTAATGATCATAGAACTAACCCGGACATATCCATGATATGATGATATCTTTGACGATCCTTCACAAAAATGTAACTAACTTCACATAGCTAAGGCAGTTGGAACTTTTTGAGATTAAATCACAAAATTGTCGTGAGATCAAAACTAGAGTGCCTCGAATGTAGGTTCTATTCGACAGGAATCGCATTGGTGACAGACATCCACTGATGGAATGAACCTGGCACATAACAGTCAACATGCGGCCGCATCGAGACGAGCTGTCATCAGTGGCTGCATGTTTAACGCGCTAACAATAACAATAGAAATATAGCAGGAACATGGAGAAGATCGATATCACGACATTCTTCTCTGAATGTTCGTGTCCAGTATAGGTTAGTGGCTACTGACACTTTCTTCCTAAATTCGCGCACAAAGGGCTTGATAGCATGGATTTGTAGATCTTGAAACGCTGAATACAAAAATCAAATTCTTGAGTGTCACAGCTAGTCGCTTTCGGTTATCGGTAAGGTTGAAGGATTCCCATTGGAATCCAATGGTAAAATTCAAGAAATATCTACGGATTGTGAAACACTTGGCAAATTTCATCAATTTTCTTTTGTAGAAAAGATTTTATCAGAAAAATTTAAAAATTTTATCATAAAAAATTGTATCAGAATGCCATGAAATTTGAAACATGACTGAGTTCAGAACATCAACTTCGATGTAAAAGTTGAAGTGAGTCACATGATTCAGTATTTGATGTCTGAGAGACTTCAAAATGAGTAAAATCGCCAAAATTAAGTCAAAGCATGAAATTTACTCATTTTGTGGGGCTCTCAGACAGCAAATACTGAATCATGTGACTCACTTCAACTTTTATATCGAAGTTGATGTTCTGAACTCAATCATGTTTCAAATTTCATGGCATTCTGATAAATAGTTTCTTTTCTGGAAAAGAAAATGTACGAAAATTGCCAATCCATAGATATTTCTTGAATTTTACCATTGGATTCCAATGGGAATCCTTTAACCTTACCTATAACGGAAAACAACTGGCTGTGACACTTAAGAGATTGATTTTTGTATTCAGCGTTTCAAGATCTACAAATCCATGCTATTAAGCCTTTCGTGTGCGAATTTAGGAAGAAGGTGTCAGTAGCTCCCGACCTAATAGGCATTTATTGTTATTGCGACAGCGGTAGCGAAACGTTGCGCAGCAAATTGCAAATATTGTTTTAATGCAATTTCAGTCGAGAAAAGTTGATTTTCTAACTTTATTTAATCTGTCTGCCGCCCGATGACCAAAACACAAAAATGTTTGAGTTAGGATTTTTTAACAATCACAACCTTATTTTACAGCAATCTACACTGGTAACCGTGGATTTGGGAATGTGTGTTCCGGATACCTGTACGGATATTGATTTATATGTCATGTTTTATAAAGGTGAGTATAAATCATGCATAGCAGTTCTTCCATCAACAGTTAAATCAATGACGCACATGCAAATCAGAGATGTTTAGAAGCAGAATTGATTGATATTTCCTAGAGCAAAATGGTCGATTTGCTTGTTAAGATCCATGAGAGAATTTGGCTTTTGACAAAAAGAGTATCTATCAAGATGGAAATTATACGCCAAACTGCTGATGAAAGATCTTTATTAAGAAAATCTTCACCTATAAGACGGCCTGTTCTCTTAAAAAGGATGATATCATGCAAGCTACGTGAGTCCTATTTAGGTCCCTCTTAATAATGCAGATATTCTGGCAATAGTTCCGATTGTTAAAAGCGCGAGTGTGTTTTTAAATTTAGTGGATTAAAGAAAATGTGTAATAAAAAACATAATATAGTACATTAATTTTTGTGTGTACGGGTATGCAAGCCCAGTACTGTGTTGCCAACCAATGTAAGTGCTGCACTAGTTAGGTGGGATGTAGTAGTAAAGCCGACCGATATTTATTACATCATCTGCGTCATGGATATAAGCATGCAATGCATTTAGGGTTACTATGTAGGCGATCAGGGACACCGGCACGGGTTTAAGGTAGGTGTTGCACCGGACACAAGGAAGGCACTTTATGATGCCCCATCCTCCCAAAACACAACTCAATACTTCATATAAACCTATAGGGGTTTTGCGCCTGTTAACTTTAAATTGATAACTTCAGTTTTGTTCCAACTATAGTTCCATTCTCATCGGACAACAGATATTTCAGGCATGAATGATTATGAAAATCGAATGAGTAAGAATCACTTTGTTGTCATTTTTTGCCTAAGTCTAACACAACTCCAACAAGTTAAATTCTGTAGATATGCAACATGATGCACAAATGTACATCGCACCCTTTTGCAGCAAGACCAACAAAAGATAAAAGCTCTAATTCTATTTAAATCGATCTTATGGCAACGCGTTTTCTTTTTACTTGGAAATGGCTTGCATTCATCCACTGGAAACTACAACAGACTTCTATTGTGTTGCTTTTCCATTAGGCTGCGCATATAAAATGAATGCCGACATATCAAGGCTCTTTACAGCACTTTTAACTACAAAGCTTTGCTTAATTGTTGCAAACATCGTAATACTTTTTATGCATAAATTGTAGTGGATCACAGAAAACAATGCAATTTATAAATTCGATGCAATACTTTTTACTTCGAATTCTTTGTTTTGGAACAAAAAGAAATCATTATATTGCGTATGTGTATGCACCAGAACGATCTGCAAAACAATTTAAATCCTGATGATTCATCTCTGCACACGAAATGAGCATGATATTCTATCTTTGAACAAGATCAAGGAGCCTCTAAAATATGTTCAATACAAAAAGAGGCTACAAACGTCCGTACTGCCATCACACTTTGGCTGTCTTTTGGTAGAGAGAAGCTACAAACGATGGAGGATCTTGAAGCCGATTTCTGTACACCATTGACAAGGTTTATAACTCAGGCATAACTTTATTATGACTATGAGTAGTAAGCAAGTGACAAACACCAGATAGCGCAAGATGGCGGCCGTTTCCCACCCTACCCCCCCTACCCCTACCCCCCTCCTCTCTTCCTCCTCCTCCCTGTCCTGGGGTGTTGTGCCGCCCGGGTGGGCTTGGGTGCCGGCCTGGTGGACGTGGTGTGCCGGCCTGGTGGACGTGGTGTCCATCGTCTTCCTCGTCAAAAATGGTCTCAACAAGTTTTTCCAGCCCGGGGGGGGTAGGGTGGGAGGAAATCCAAAGTGTCGAAATTCGATGCGCCAGTGCTACCATCGTCTTTCTCGTCAAAAGTTAGGTCGACAAGTTTTTCCCACCCTACCCCTACCCCCCTACCCCTACCCCTACCCCTACCCCTACCCCCCCCGGGAGAGCTAGCTGCTATCTCGGCTTCTAGTGGACGGATTTTTTCGTTCGGGTTGCATTCGAAAGAGGATGAAAAACTAACCTATGACATTTTTTGCGCGAGTCAATCCGATCAGCCGTTCAAAAGTTAGAGCGGTTACAAGATTTTAGGAAAGGTTGAAAAAATCCTAAGTGTCAGAGTGACTGTGTACGGTAAAAATGAAAATTTTTTTCCAAAGTGTCGAATTTCGATGCGCCAGTGCTACCATCGTCTTTCTCGTCAAAAGTTAGGTCGACAAGTTTTTCCCACCCTACCCCTACCCCCCTACCCCTACCCCTACCCCTACCCCCCCCCGGGAGAGCTAGCTGCTATCTCGGCTTCTAGTGGACGGATTTTGTTCGTTCGGGTTGCATTCGAAAGAGGATGAAAAACTAACCTATGACATTTTTTGGCGCGAGTCAATCCGATCAGCCGATCAAAAGTTAGAGCGGTTACAAGATTTTAGGAAAGGTTGAAAAAATCCTAAGTGTCAGAGTGACTGTGTACGGTAAAAATGAAAAATTTTTTCCAAAGTGTCGAATTTCGATGCGCCAGTGCTACCATCGTCTTTCTCGTCAAAAGTTAGGTCGACAAGTTTTTCCCACCCTACCCCTACCCCCTACCCCTACCCCTACCCCTACCCCTACCCCCCCCGGGAGAGCTAGCTGCTATCTCGGCTTCTAGTGGACGGATTTTGTTCGTTCGGGTTGCATTCGAAAGAGGATGAAAAACTAACCTATGACATTTTTTGGCGCGAGTCAATCCGATCAGCCGTTCAAAAGTTAGAGCGGTTACAAGATTTTAGGAAAGGTTGAAAAAAGAAATCCTAAGTGTCAGAGTGACTGTGTACGGTAAAAATGAAAAATTTTTTCCAAAGTGTCGAATTTCGATGCGCCAGTGCTACCATCGTCTTTCTCGTCAAAAGTTAGGTCGACAAGTTTTTCCAACCCTACCCCTACCCCCCTACCCCTACCCCTACCCCTACCCCCCCCCGGGAGAGCTAGCTGCTATCTCGGCTTCTAGTGGACGGATTTTGTTCGTTCGGGTTGCATTCGAAAGAGGATGAAAAACTAACCTATGACATTTTTTGGCGCGAGTCAATCCGATCAGCCGTTCAAAAGTTAGAGCGGTTACAAGATTTTAGGAAAGGTTGAAAAAATCCTAAGTGTCAGAGTGACTGTGTACGGTAAAAATGAAAAATTTTTTCCAAAGTGTCGAATTTCGATGCGCCAGTGCTACCATCGTCTTTCTCGTCAAAAGTTAGGTCGACAAGTTTTTCCCACCCTACCCCTACCCCCCTACCCCTACCCCTACCCCTACCCCTACCCCCCCCCCGGGAGAGCTAGCTGCTATCTCGGCTTCTAGTGGACGGATTTTGTTCGTTCGGGTTGCATTCGAAAGAGGATGAAAAACTAACCTATGACATTTTTTGGCGCGAGTCAATCCGATCAGCCGTTCAAAAGTTAGAGCGGTTACAAGATTTTAGGAAAGGTTGAAAAAATCCTAAGTGTCAGAGTGACTGTGTACGGTAAAAATGAAAATTTTTTTCCAAAGTGTCGAATTTCGATGCGCCAGTGCTACCATCGTCTTTCTCGTCAAAAGTTAGGTCGACAAGTTTTTCCCACCCTACCCCTACCCCCCTACCCCTACCCCTACCCCTCCCCCTACCCCCCCGGGAGAGCTAGCTGCTATCTCGGCTTCTAGTGGACGGATTTTGTTCGTTCGGGTTGCATTCGAAAGAGGATGAAAAACTAACCTATGACATTTTTTGGCGCGAGTCAATCCGATCAGCCGTTCAAAAGTTAGAGCGGTTACAAGATTTTAGGAAAGGTTGAAAAAATCCTAAGTGTCAGAGTGACTGTGTACGGTAAAAATGAAAATTTTTTTCCAAAGTGTCGAATTTCGATGCGCCAGTGCTACCATCGTCTTTCTCGTCAAAAGTTAGGTCGACAAGTTTTTCCCACCCTACCCCTACCCCCTACCCCTACCCCCCTACCCCTACCCCCCTACCCCTACCCCTACCCCCCCCCCTCGGGAGAGCTAGCTTCGATTTTGGCTTCCAGTGGACGGATTTTGTCGTGCCATAGCTCGTTTGAAAGCTAAGAGTGAGACAAATTCAGTGAAAGAAACGGCTTGTTCCTATCTGTCTTCGTTTAGATGTGAGACGCCATTTAAGATTTTGGGACATTGGCGAAAAACGACAGAGTTAGAATTTGGGACGTTTTGGGCTGTAGCGCCAAAACGAAGCATCGGATTGGAAAACGGATTTCAGATTTGGAATCAGCTTGATGTTATTGTCCAATGAGGATCATCATCCAATGAGAATCAAGCATTTCTATATAAATAGCGAGCCTTCCACAGTGAGAATCATTCCATCGTTGAATCACACGAGTGACTGACGCACAGTTTCTCTCTCTAGTTCCCTATTCTATTATCCAACTAAAATGGTAAGTCGCTACTTTCCTCCCTCTCCTCCCTTGAACGTAAACTTAATACAATCTTTTTCATTTTCAGGCATCTACTCCATCTGCTACACTAGTAGGACAAAATGGCGGTCAAAACGTTACAAGGTTCGCTACGATCAGATCATCTACAACTGAGGCCAGTCGAAGAAACAACCAAGGTACATAATCCTACACCGCTACAGCGTAAATTTAAACAAGTCTTGCGTTATGACGATCATAGCGTAGTACTCCAAACGGGAATGCTCCCTTCCACGGATGTCAAGATAATGCGCAATCAGTATGGGGACTACATACTGATCCCGTGAGTCCGTACATTCGCCACCAACTTGATATTATTGAGGAGTACGTGACATTAAATATGGACATTCCTACTCCTCTTGCTCAAGAGTGGAAGGCGAGAGATGACAAGGATACTCCCTATAGAAAGATTTGGGATGGTAATCACATTTGCCTACCAGTATCACATTGGTGTACTTACTATAAGAAGGATGGAGATCATTCAATACCCATCAGATGTGATGAGCTCGGAGAAGGTACTTGGGATATCCTTTTCAAAGTGAATGGGCTATATTATGGTCGACACAAGGATAATAAAATAGCCTCTCTCTCCATGCATATGGAATCCATCCTATATATTCCAAAACCACCCAACGTGGATGACATAATTGATCAAATCCTTAACAGCAGTGGTACGAAGCGCAAGTCGGAGAAGAATGCTGCATCAAAACGCAAATCAAAGAAGGAGAATTACTAGTCCTTTCCTAACTCTACCCTATGACAATTCGCTTATGTGCTTTGAGTGTCGTAGACGTGGTCTTATTAGATACATTTTACTTCTTCGTTGCCATCATATCATTTGTGTATTTTGTCGTGAAAAGCATCGATGTAATTCTTCATTTTGTAATATGTTATAGATCGTTTTCCTTAGATGTGTAAATTTCCGTTTTAGGCTTCTATCATCATTTTTATGGATTGTGAGGGTGAACCTGTACAGGAGCTCAGTGCTATTGCTATGAACAATTGGACATATCAGATTGTTAGTGTCTATCATCAACATGCCAACTGCAATCCCAATGTTGATCAATGGGCGAGAAAACACATTCATGGACTTAATCTGAAATATTTGCAAGCAGGACTATGGCTTT
Organism: Prostheceraeus crozeri; assembly: GCA_907163375.1. Taxonomy (NCBI): domain Eukaryota; kingdom Metazoa; phylum Platyhelminthes; order Polycladida; family Euryleptidae; genus Prostheceraeus; species Prostheceraeus crozeri. Next base: position 1,725 of record CAJQUW010005386.1, on the reverse strand, counting down.
TCTTGTGAAAGTGCTCTTCTTATTGACTTTAAACGATGGTTAGCTACTTTCAATGTTATACGCATCTTTTGTAATAATCCTGGTAAGGAGAGGAAAGTATTTCCCAATCTAATCATTGATGATATTTTGCTCCGGCCTTGGGATAGTAGAGTGAATCAACACTATCATGAAGTCACGAAACGTTTTAAGGATTTGTCTGTTCCTATTTTGTCTGTTCGTTGTAGTAGCTACGTTCATAACCAATGCTTCTTTCTCCTTACCTCAACACTGCAAAGTCCTGTATGGTTATCATTGCTCGCTGTATGATAGTTACCAGCTGTATCTATATTTTATCTCTTTCAAACCATTGATTTATAATGCATGCTTGTTACCGTTATTCAATAAATGTTACTATGAGAAGAGTTGTTGTTTTCATGCAATGGATGGGTTAGATAAAGGGCGATCATGTCTTTCTCAAACGACTGCGGAACATTACATTTTTATAGGCAAAGTTTAAAAGGAGCTGTTCAAAGATTTATGTTTTGATAAATTTTCATAAAGATGAGACCGACATCGAAGCAGTGGTCGATGATGCTAGCACTCTATTTCTAGAGTTAATGAATACATTCTCTGATAGCATTATCATGGCGCGATTAGTTGCGAAAATTAAGTTTAGTCATTTTGGAAAGGAAGAGGTGGAAAGTCGCTCTTTCCATTTTGCTTCTTATTCAATGGAAGTGGTAGATCACCACCAAGAATTTTTTTAAAAGACATATGATAAAAAATTTGCTGAACGTCTTAACGCATTTAACCATCATGGTAGCAGTCTAGTGATTGAAGCGATTTCAGATATTCACATTCAACTTTCCATAAAGAAAAATTGAAAATGCAGTGGTACTTGATTGTAGCACAACTGGTTTTCGAGCTATGTCTGCTCACTCTCGAAGTATATTCCTTCTGTACATGCGTTTATTATTTAGAAAAGGCTAGCAAATTCATATCTTCAAAAAGACTTGCTATAGACATCAGTAACGGTGAAACTATGTGTTGCGATGTATGTAAAGCGAAAGGATGGAAATGAAAAGCGCATCTTCAAGAGATGTAAGCATGCTTTTTGTCAACGCTGTTTCATACGTAAATGCCAATTCAACTTTGCCAATTGTAACCACTGTGATATTGCTCATTTCGAGTGTCACTTATGTCGCAATAGTTAGTACCTATGCAAATGTGGTAAAGATAGGTTTTAGCAAAGACTAACACGGAAAATGGCGAAACGTAAAATGACGAAACGTAAAAGTCAAAAGTTTACTTCAGCCATTCAAGCTCTCCGACGAATGAAAGCAAATCAGCGATACAATGCTATACGACATGCTAACGATAAATTCATTTGTGAAATTATTTCTCATGTGAGGAAGTTGAGGACGAAGAAATTAGCGCCAAACAACGAAAGTTACTTAAGCAGATATGCTACGAAATTGCGTTTCATCTCCAATCCTAAAGTCACCCTTCAAAAGAAAGAGGGAAAACTCTAACACAAAAGGGTGGTTTCCTTTCAGCAATACTTCCAATGATAGGCTCCTGCCGTGGGCAAGCCTATTGGGTAATTATCTTATGGCACTCAAAGCGTTTAATTATGCAAAATGTTGAATCTCAAAGTACAAAAAGATGGATTTCAGACTTCAATGTGATATAAGTTCTGAACTGTATCAGGTCCATCTCATGCAGGTAAAACTGTTTTCACGCTGA